>JAQGCX010001435.1:0-11036 GCA_034700205.1 Plectus parietinus
CGCGTCGAAAAAGGTTGCTTCTGAGCAGATATATTAAGCAGCAAAGTCCTAACGGGACTTTTGCCGCACCCTGTACATATGACACAATTTGACACTGAAAATGACAAAGAACGCACCATTTCTATGCCTGCATTGGGCTGTTTCCCGGCGTCGTGAAGCGCCAGTCTGAAGGCTGCCTGTGCTTGGTAGCTGTCGATCGAACGGCTCAAACCATCGGCTTTTCGCGTTTTCTGCACCAAGTCCACGATCAAATCATCCTGAAGCAAGATTGATTAGTGATCGCAGATCGAATGCAAGAAACAGTCAAAAAACACTAAGGATTTTCCTGCACTGTGATCCAGACAACTTGAAGTCAGTCGTATTGAGAGCGGTTTTCGAACTTTCGATTAGGTTTCGTATATTTCTCGTCGGTTTCTGTTGGCGCACGAAAGACCTTTGCTCCACACCACTTTGAGGAAAAGACCCTTAAGCACTTCCGCTTGCCGTTAAAATATAATAACATGTGTGCAATGTACAACTGCCTAATAAGTGAAACAAATAACTAACTAAACTACCTTAACCACATCGTCGTCCAAATGCAGTCGACAGTGCAACTGGAGAGCGTCGAATTGGTCGGAAGTCGCAGCCGAAGACGTGGAACCGGCGGTGGAGCTGCTGAGACGAAGCAGCTCAGAAGCCAATCTCCACTGACTCAAATGAATCGCCCATTTCGCGCTGAGAAGTCGACAGCGAATGTCAGTTGGTCGCAAGCGGACGCAGTAGCACAAACAGAGCAGAGCGGGCAGATACTGAAACAAATATTTGTGTAAATTGGATGTCATGGTCAACTGTCTATTGGAGAATATATTGCAGTTAACGTTTGAAAAGGAAAAAATAAATGATAATGGAAATACATCGAGTTTTAAAACAAAATAGATCGCCGTTGAGAGGGTTAGAGAGATAAAATGCTTCTTTTTGTATAATGCTGGAGAATTCACAGAATAACTTCGATGTACGGATTGTTTTAGAAATGATAACAATTTGTACTTTGCACAAATCCCAATAAAAAAAGCCAATAACGATTACGTAGCAACGCCTTCCCCGAATCGCCAAGAAAAAATCAATCGATAATAAAAACAACAAAACAAAACCTTGAGCGTACAAGAAACTATGAAACCCCCAGAGGTATGTAATAAATGAACAGCTCTAAATACAGAATCAGCGATTCCCTAGATGTCACCTTCAAGAATTTTTGATAAAAGCAAAACAATTTCAACGATGTTGTAGTATATTACACCATCTCCCTAGAAATTGAAAGATTACGAAGTATTTTGAAGCCGACCAACACGCGCATTAATAAAAAAATACATAAACATACCTCAGCGGACAAGATGAGTAGCGCGGCGAGCAGTTTGGCGAGGTTGGCGAGCTCCCTGTGCTGTTTGTCGTCGGTGCAGAGCAGCGCCGCCGGTCCCAACTTCTTCCTCCACAGACGGTAGGCGAGCAGCAACGGCCCGACCGGGTCGATGGCGGCGTGTAGAATGGCGAAACGGCGCGCGACATCGACGGCGGCTCTGTCATTGTTGGCGGCCGTGGAAGTCGCCGAAGCTTGCGAATCGTCGAACAAGTCGAGCGTGCGATTCGCGTCGGGGACGGATGACTCGTCCTCCGATTTCTGCAGAGTCTGCAAGCTTTCTTGTCAAAATTTTCATAAACACAACTTTTTACAAAACAGAGATTCGATTCATTGTAAATGTACAATCATGTTCTCTGCAACCAAGTAAAATAAAAGCATCCTTTTAATTTCTTTATTCAATCAATTTCTTATTTTAAATCGATTGCAGAGGTCAAAATGGAATAAATCAAATTGAATGCATTTGATATTATTAATCATTGTTTATACAATGCTGTTTTCAGCCGTTTTTTAAACTCCCTCCTCCTGTCTGTAACACATAAACAATCAATCGATAATTAAATGTTTTGGCGAATTCTCTGATCAACAAAGATTTCGGATCCTCCCTAGCCTTCCCTTCGCAATAAAAGCGTCTCAATACTCCCTTTTTACACATACACAATTGTTAAACTCTCTCTCATACATTGTCTTTCAGTATGTTCCGCATGTACATAGCGAAAATGAATCAAAACAAGACAAACAACAAAACATTACTTCGTATAAAACGACAAAAAGAAAGCAAATCAATTTTACCTTTTCCCTCAGTTCTTTGATGAGCGCTATGTGTTTCCTAAGCAGAGTTGCGCAGCGCAGTTTCGCGTCGTGCAGACTCACTGTCATCTTCTCTTGTTTTTCCGATTTTTTTCACATCTCATTCAACAAATTCTAGGGCAAAAACCCGCAAAAAACAACGGTGAGCTCTATTTTTCTTCTTTCGTAGCATTTGATTTCTTGCGCCAAAATTCGTACGTCGTCTGACGTGTTTCAATTATTCGTGCCGAGACCAATTGCCTCTCATTGGAAGATTAAGTAGTGCCACTTGTCAGTTCAGTAATCGATATGAATCGAACACCACGAAATAAAAGAAAAAGTGAACTTGTTTGAGCAATTTACTTCCGACCAATATTTTGCATGTCTTGGCCAAAAAACTGCCCTGATACGTTGTTTGTCCAGCTAATTTTTCAGGTCATGTCTTCTCAAGGGCTGCGCATACTTTGAACGGACTGTTTTGCGACCAATTACCAAGAATAAAAATATTGCGTGATCAAGAATATATAATTGATTCTTGGTAATTGGTTGGCAAAACGGTCCGTTCAAAACGGCCCGTTCAAAGTATGCGCAGCCCTTCACTGGTCACCAGACAAATGGCATATTCATCGTATGCGTATAATCGATTTTTGATATCTCTGTGCAGTCGCGTCGCGCGCCTGCTGGCTCCATCTTGTTCAACACTGTTGCATGTTTAGTAATAACGTGCGCTTCATTTACAAAAGATTGCCTTCGCATCCATTTCCCAGAAGTTTTGTACAAGTGGACTTCTTTACTGTATAAATATGGTAAATGTTTTGAATTCACAAAGCATAACTAAATCAATATAAAGACAAAGTTTTCTGCATTTGTCTGATCCCTATCCCAGGATTCCTAAGTACAGCAGATGGGTCACGGGCATAGGTTCGTTCGGGGAATGATATTGTACCGTAATTAAAAATCGTTCGAAATTTTGTATGCTCTATTATTTCCACAGGGAGGAGCATAAGCTCTGTCTCACTTTTTACAACAATGATGGATTTGTGACAGTAATTGGCATTTAGATAAATTTAGATTCCTTGAATAACCCTTGAAATTCTCTATCAGTATTTGTGATAACTCAATCGGTCAGACGATGATCGCAGACGAAGAAAGCGTGCACAGAGATGCAGTCTTGAGCGAGCGCCGATCGGCCGTTCTCTGCACCTGAGCGATGAAAATTGCTCAATTTTCATTCGTAGAGACTTAAAATTCGGCTCTTTCTAGTGAACAAATGAAAGTTGTGCTTGCTGTATATCATTGGGTTTGCTTGCAATACGTTCGATGTAGATCGAAGTATGCTAATACACAATTAAATCTTTGGCACATCAAAGTGCGTGCGCACGGCATACGCATCCCGAACCGGATGTGGCTGACAACGGATAAGAGTCAAGGAGCTGTCGAGCTCGAATAAGCAAGTAAGCAGGTGATTTGTCACTGCACTATCGCACAATAAAATGTCAGCACGCATTTAACATTAACCTAAAAAAACGATAGACACATGCGGGTGAGAATTTCAACTGTTGATAAAAATTTTTTGCAAATTACCGGCTTAGTCGGTCCTGTCGGTCAGTCCCGTCGGTCGGCGCAGTCGGTGCATTGTAAATGCAAAATCGGTCGGTCTATTCGGTCGGTCTGGTCGGTCGGTCTAGTCGGAGCATTGTAAACGCCGCTTAAGGGTGATACTTGCTGACCTTTCCAATACCCTATTTACACATCGGTACAAACAGACAAGTCAAAGAATTATTGATGATATTTCCAGCACAATGCGCTGACGTATTACCGTAATATATACTTACTGCAACACATGCCATGCTTTATTGGGAGGAAAAGCATGTGAGAACAGAAATTAGACCGGCCCATTGGGTCCCACTTTATTCACACCGTAAATTTCATTTGGCGGGGATGGCAAAATCTCGTTGTTTACCTCTTGAAAGTCATTTTCATTGGAAAATTTGATTGCATCTTCGATGTTTACGATGTAAAAGTAGGATTCTGCGACGCAAGAATGTCCGTAACAGTTGCCATGGATAATTAAACGGCCATCTGAGGTGCACTTTGCTTGCGTCTCTAATATTCCGTGTCCGTGAGTCTTAACAAGAAATCTTCCTGGTAGTCTCAAAGTAATGACAACAGTTTCCCATTCTTTTTTCTTCCAGTTCACGAAATTTATAACAAGTGAACCAGGCTTTTTGGTGACATCGAACGTGTAATAAATGTAGTCGCCCAGATGACGGGTAACGGGGAAAAATGGCATGAAAAATTCTGTCTCCCACTGCGGCCATCGCTGATTATTTGCCGATATGGAAGTGTCAAAGACAGATTCCAAATTTTCATTACTGATTGTGTTTGTTCTGTTAGCCGGTTTTGGAACATAAAAAGGTTCTTTGTCGTTTAATGGCAGTCTGATAAATTCTTTCTGTCTCGCTCCAAGCATATCGAGTAGGTACATTGAACCAAGTCGAACATAGGGCCACAACCATCGACCTTTAATTTCCATATTTTTGGCGAGAATTTCCGATGAAATCTTCCCGTAAACACCAACTGTGAAGCGCACAACAGTCAAAATGATCTCTGCATCGATGGGCTGATATGCTGCAGAAAGGTCGTTGAAGATGACGCAATACAACTGTCTAGTGTGGCTGTCTTCCACAATCGAATAAGCCAAACCGAACCATTTTGTCGACATTTGTTCAACATCAAGATCGTGTTCGTGCGCAAGAGAAATGCTTTTGTCATTGATTCGGTATGATGTCAAAAGTACTTTTAACGAGTCGTTTTCCAAAAGTAAAAGAAGAATATAGGTATTCGAGTAACGTAGGATGGCGTGCATGGAATTGCTGCGCACATGTCGTCGAGTGAATTCCTTCGGATCGGTCTTTTCCAAAACCGTATGATTTTCTGACTTTAAGTCAACGTGCAGAAAGTCAAGCCCATTAAATGTAAAAACACTATTATTATCCGCAGGATTCAAGCAGAAACTTGCGCCGGGAATGCCACGAAAAAAGCGCGATCGAACAATCTCTGTAATTCGAAGCATTTTTTTAAATTTTGTACACGGTGAACTCTGTGATGCTGACCTGTAAATGTGAACTGACGTACGATTATTGGAACGATGAAAAAATATGTGAGAAACACTGCAGTTACGAGCGTGACGAGTAGACAAAAAATGACTAGGGCAAGCAATTTTTTTGACGAATTTGCACTGAAGTTCAGGCGATTTTTCTTTGCTTGCTTAACAACATCATCCAATGGATGCGGGCATGACACACCTTCTGTTGTTGAAATTATTGCAGAATGAGCTTTGAAAGATGTTCCTTTCAAAATCTAGGTTAATGTAGTTGAGTTATTCAACGTGAAAGCGGAAACTTAATATACAGTTTTCCGAAACCGGAACCGTTTGTATTTACAACAAAATAAGAAATGGCAAGAAAATTATAAGAAATGAATCTTGTAGGACAATAAAACAGAAACGCAAATCAAAAATGAACTAATTCATTTTTTGAGTTGCCTTAAAGATTTACCTGCGGGCAAGCTTGCATCAATTCATCGACTAATATCTTTTGACAGCTTTCAAAAGTTGGACGAGTTTTCGGATCAATATTCCATAATTTTCCCATCAAAATTCTTCTAAAACATATAACGACATTGTACTACTTCAGGGACGAGTGAACAGCGGGAATTTAAGCACAACCACGCTCGATGTTCTGATTCCAACAATATGCAAACGTAAATACCAAAGACCAAAAATTTTACGAGTGATGGGAGAATCCAGGTGTCACCTAAACCCTCTTCCTCTCGAGTCTCTCGCTATCTGTCCGGACCAGACCAAACCAGCCAGGACGCTGGTCTCGCCAAGTTTCTCCTCCCCAGCGTTAAGTTTCATGTCCGCAAGCCGGTCTAGTTTTTTGTGATTTTCAGGCCACGACTTCTCCTCAGAGCAGATTTTATGGTTTTTCAGAACCGTTCTCGGATCGGATGTTTTTCAATCGCAACCCATTACTGAAATAAGTGTTTTAAAATAAACCAACATTGCAAGGGGTGCGCAATCAGGAATCACAAGGCGACGGCCAGATTGAAGATAAGACAAAATGACTTGATAGTCGTTGGTTTTATCGCACTCCAGAGCGTATGGTGGTCTCTTTGAGAATGTAAATAATTCCCAGAGAGTGACTCCAAATGTCCAAAACTCGGATTCGAATGAAAAACACTTCGTAGCCAGGGATTCCGGCGCGATGTAGCGAACGGGCAGATCAAAACTGTTCAGCATGCTATACGATCCGTCACTGTCAGCGAACCGTGATAATCCGAAATCAGCGACCTTTACCACAAAGTTTTCCTTGAGCAGAACATTCCTCAGGGCGGCATCTCGGTGAAGAACCTGACGGAGCAGGGCTTCATGATTTTAATTTGAAAGACACAGGCCTCCTTTTGGCTTCGACGTGATTCCACGAACTTTATCTGATGCATGGGAAGGGAAGGAAACTTACCTTCCCTCGCAATCCTAATTTCAGTATAGATGAGTCAGTACCAGAATTTGCCAATCAGTACCAGTACCAGTACCAAAAAAAATATTCAGTACAGTACGAGAACAGTACCAGTACAGCCCAAGTACTGTCAGTACCAGTACCAGTACCAGTACAACAAATATTGACCAAAAATGCCGCGAAATTTGAAATTTTTCAGAGACTAATCAGTTTTCATGCGGAAAATTCAAATTTAGAGGAACAATTTAGAGTTTGAAATTGAAATTTGAAAAGAAAATCTGACATATTTTGGAAAACTTCATGGCCACCAATTTTTTTGCTTAATTTTTGCTGTTTTTTTGTTTTGGTACTGGTACTGAATGACTTCGTACTTGCGCGATCAGTACCAGTACAGAGTCAGTACTTGAAAACTGGACCAGTGCCAGTACCAGTACCAGTACATCAGTACAAAAAATGATCAGTGGACTGAAAAAATCAGTACCAGTACCAGTGGACTGACTCATCTACAGTTACAATTAGAGACTGGATTCTCATTTTTTGGTCACAAAAAGTTGGCAATTTAAACTGAAATTTGCTGGTTCATGTCACCTTATCATCAACTTTCACCATGAATATACCCCAGATAATGAAAAACATCTCAATTCCAATTGTAGCCCATAGGCTACTTTTAGAGACTGGGCTACTATATTTTCGATCGGTTGCAACCATGGGCTACTATTAGAGACTGGGCTCCTCTTAGAATACCTACAGTATTTCAAACCAATAATGAAAGAAGAAATCGACAACTATCACCTGTACGTAACACTTGTAGATGTGTTCGGTGCACCGGGACCAGGACTGAAATTGTTGGTGCACCGATTAATTTTGTGGTCGGTGCACCGGCACCGGGACCGGGACCGGGACCGAGGTCATTTTCGTGGACCGATTACTGGACCGGGACCGATTGCCTGGACCGATTAATAATCGGTATTCGGTCCAATATGAGCAAATGAACGCAAAAATTCAAAAAATGAGCGCAAAAATACAAATTTTAACACTAGAATTCGGATTCGCGCTTTAAAACTTCAAAAATGTTTTAAAAAATTAAATTTCCCATTAAATATACTTTTGATATTGTAATTTTCCACTGAAAAATTTAGGACTTTTTGAATTTTTCGCCGGAAAAAAATCAATTTTTTGGGATGAAATCTCGGACCGATACCGGACCGTGGACCGACCGATACTGGACCAGGAGCTGGACCGGATCGGGACCGGGACCGATTAAATGTAAATTGGCTGGACCGACTCCTGGACCGGGACCGATTCCAGGCTGGACCAACACATCTATACTTCAGATTTGTGTTTCTTTTACTGGCTCCAAAGTATTTGCACATATGTAGACAATGAAAAAGTATATGTTAGAATTGCAAAAGAAATTTTTTTTAAAGAGTCAGCCGGCGGGCTGGCCCGCGGGCTGCTTCGTAAGAAACGTGCGGGTCGCGGGCCGATTTTTGTGTTTCTATGTGGGTCGGACCGGCCCGTGTACATCACTGCTTTAAAATTTTGTAGTTGGCGATTGGCAAATTTGCATCTGTAAGGGGTCCCAGCCAGGGGTCCCCAGTCATCGACCCATACCTCTATCTGATAAAAGCCCAATTCTTAAATAAATGCTCGTACAACATATGATCGAACAGCAATCAAAAGTATTGCGAAAATATAGTTTTAAAAAATTATGATATTTCGAAAATCGGCAGGCGCAAAAATAGAGCGTCGAGCATAACGGCGCATCGAAATGCAAAAATTATACCAGATGTCAGCAGAGCGTCCAAATCCTTGAGATAGGAGCACTTCAGGTGCCAGAAAATACATCGTTCCTGCTCCTTCACTGGCAACGGTGTTTCCGAGAGAATCGACGACAAGCGCTTCCATCGCAATGCCAAAGTCGCCTAACTTCAGGTTGCTGTCCCGATCCAGTAACAGATTGTCGCCTTAACAAATATCAACCAGATGTGACCGATAAATATGATTGGGAGAGCACAAGAACAAAGAAAGTAACAGGATGGATATATTAATTTCTTCAACGTTGGGCAGACCCAGTGAGGAGGTGACTCAAGAAAAGGTCATGAGGTGCGAATCATAGACCTTTAGGAAAGGGTAAATGTTCTGCTTAGCTCAGTCTACAACGCGTTACGTTCTGTACGTAGTCCTCTTGCTCAAATTTGCTCTCTCCTTCTCTCGCCCATCATGAAACGATTTCTCATTCGAACGACCTAACCTCCCGTTTCTGTTCCCAATCTATCTCTTACTGAGCAGAATTTGCCAGATCCCTATTCACTCAATCATCCCGAAATTATTGCAGTTCTTAATACCTACCGTAATTAGACTACTAGTACTAAATTTTGGGGAACATTTTTTTTTCGCCACATTTAAGTTTCGGGGCATTTAAATTTGGTGGTTGAGCGCCACCACCAAAACCACCAATATTAAATGCCACCAATAATTTCGGGTCTTACAGTAATCATCCCCTGTGAGCGATCTGGCGCCACAGCCTAGGGGCGATTTAATTATTTAATTTAATCATCAAACCCTGTAATCACAGCGATACGCACTTTCTCTTTAAGGTCAGCTCCCATATTTTGCAGCAAATCTCCAGTGTCCGGCAGTGTTGCAAATAGTACTTAAATTAGATAATTTTAGTAGAATAGGGTAGGCCTCATGATTATCTTATGATGTCATAGCATGGCAACGAGGGGGCGCTACCTAGCAACCTGGTCGTTACCATGGCAACCCACTTGTTACTATGGTAGCCCCCCTCGTTGCCATGTTATGACATCATAAGATAATCATGAGGCTACCCTATTCTACTAAAATTCTAATTTTAGTACTATTTGCAACACTGGTCACCACCGCCTTTTAAACTGCGCGCAGGCTGTGAAATGAACTCAGGGTTCACTCAGGCCCGTTCTCATAATATTCACTTTCCAAAATCGATTGAAGAAAATACGGAAGCAATGGCAATCTACGTCAGTCGAATAAAAGAATGCAAAGAACGAAGCGGAAGATGATATCCTGCAAAGATCGATCAAACAAACCAACTGACGCGAATCGAAGAAATGACGTCAAAGGAGAGGAATTGCGAATCGTTCACGACGCACGCACAAGGCTAATTTTGTCCCTGAATAGTATCAGATGACATCATCGTAATCATTTTGCATAATTACGGTGACGAAAATAGAGCATGAAATGCCAGTGACGTTGAGACAAGCTGGGGAGCAAATTTAATGCAATTAGTATAGAGATCACATTTTACCAACGGTAGTAGAAAAGGGTACAAACAAGCCATAATTGAAGGAACTTTAGGCTTTGCAAATGCGCCTTCAGGCTTCTGCAGACAATGATATTTAATGAATTGCGAAAGTTTGCAGCCTGTGAACTTTACCTATGATTGAAAGATCATCAAATGGCATACGGATGCACCAATATCGTAATTTATTTCTCATGCAACTATCAATGTAGCTGTTTTCGAAGTTACAAACAAAATTTCCCTCATTTATTACGATTATCCGACCGATCTTTTCTTCTCTCTCTCTCTCCTGCTGCGGAATGGAACAAAACTTTTAATGAGCGCGTGCTCGAGCTTTATTTAGAAAACACGGCTATAGGGGAGCGTTCCATAATTCTCGCACTTATGTTATGTGTAGAAAAGAGTATGACTTTAATGAACTGTCAAAATTTCATCAGTAATTAGTCATTTGTACCGGGTAATTAGGAAAAAATTGAGTCGGCAGTAGCCTGTCACTCATCATGTTTGCATCGAACATATCCTTCTTCCTTCAAAAATCATTGATAGTTGAGCTAATCTTTATATTTTCTGCCTGTCACGCATGTATCACAGCTATATACAATTAATACATGGTCAAGTTACATCCCTGAAATCGACCAGGAAATTGAAAGTTTCAAATAAAGAATTAAGTGAACAACGGATATAAGGAAAACACAGCTATAAGGTAATTTTTGCTTGACGCGGAGGAGTTCCTTATATCCGTGTTTGACTGTACTCTTCTCCTGATATCCGGTAAAATAAAAGAGCCATCCTGAACCGTGAACAATAACCATGGATAGACATGTACCAATACCCAATAGTGGATGGAACCCAATACCCAATACCCAATAGCAATAGTCAAAATTCGAAAACCCAGTACCCAATAGCAATAGCAATAGTAAGAACCCAATACCCAATAGTGCAAAAAATATTTAGAACTTTCAAAGTTCTGCTGGAGGCACAAATGTGACACAATTTTTTACCGCCAGAGGCAAAACTTTGATTGTGAGAATTGAGAATTTGAGAATGA
>JAQGCX010001436.1:0-11035 GCA_034700205.1 Plectus parietinus
TAAAGTTTAACTGACTAATTATTTTAATGATCCGTTAATTAGTTCCCTGGTGGAACACTTGGCTCAGTGGAACACTCCGCGCCTATTCCTTCTCTTCCTATGAAACAATGCAATTCATATTTCTGAAATTTTCTCATTTGGACGCAACCCAATAAACTTTTTCCACACTTGGTTACAGCCTGTTGAGTGTGAAATAAACGTATGGGTGAATAATAGGTATGTTATTCTGTGGAAGCTCGACTGTTGTGCGGTATTTCTGTGCTTAACTGACAGATACTTGTGAGATATAACTGTATTCCAGTCTCCAATGCTCTCTTGACATTCTCATCCGAATTTAAGATTTGTTTTTGTTTGATATGCAATTTATACAGAAACGATCGGCTGCATTTATTCTTTAAATGAATCAGCGTAAAACCTCATTCCTAATTGGTATATTGCAAGAAGTTTCTTCATTGCGATGTGTTCAGCCATGCGACGGCAGTTGCACATGAGAAATCACTTGTGGTGCACTGGAGCCAAAAAAACGGCTGCACTGGAACTGATATTGAATGTGCTTTCGTCGTCATCGCTTCGGTCGCGGTGCTATATGTGATGTGCGCACTTATCCGTGGCGCATTTATCCGTGATCCACGCCCAAAAAGTGGGGCAACATGAACGCTTATCCCAGGTTCACCACCATTTTACTCAAAACCCAACCTAACGGCTCACCTCCCTCTCCCTCGCATTATTGACGTCGGTTTTTCATTGACATATGTGCAAACTCGTGCGTGGTCAATATGACCAATATGTCCTCGGCTTGGTGAATTCGGCATTCGATTGGCATGCGCACTTATCGGTGGTCTATACAATGCAAAATGACCAATCGGGAGCTGGCCAAAATGCGCACATAGGTAAGGTGCGCACTTATCCTGGTGCACTTATCCGTGGTCAGTTACTGTACAAAGTAGAGTACAAAATTTTGCGAGCCAGACAAAATGCGCACAGGCGAGTTGCGCACTTTATCCTGGTGCAAATATCCGTATTCGACTGTGTAAGTATTGAATTGACAAAAATCTTGCCACGTTTAATCTCAATGTGTTCCTCCCCCTTAAAGGCTGCAGTGCTCTCTTGATGAGAATATAAACGCTCTTACAAATACAGAAAATTCGATAATGCTTTGTTGGTGTGGTACAAAGACTGACAACTTTTGAACTTTATCAAACATTTCGCCACACACGTCCTAATTTCTGTCTTCCTTCTCACTTTTCAATCGGCTCCAAATCATCCCACGACATATTCTGGTCAAACTTATCGAATTCTGAAAGATTTCATTGTAAAGGCAGTGTAAGAAATAATGTGTAAAACACGACCGTCAGTGTTGAGTCCCTTGTCTCCATCAGTATCAAATTGGGCGAAGACGGTACCAAAATTCGCTTTTGGTTTCATTGAATAGCGCGACTGAATCGCGTTCGACAGTTCATCTTGCTGTAGTTTCGTGTCATTGTTTGTGTCATAGTCCTGTAAATGGTAAACAATCAACTGTCAGATAACCTTAGCGCGGTTTCATGATTTCATGCATGCGAAAATGAAGCCGGCAGCATTTTATTCGTAGAATAACTTACCTTGATTATACTTTCTGAGAACTCCGTTCGCCAGCGTTTCGCTTCGTCTTCTTGCTGCTTGATGTAAGCATCTTGCTCATCTTTTGTCACAAAACCGTCATCTAAATCACTCTTTTCAAATATTATTTCCAAAACGGAACAGCAAGCTCTTTGTTTACTGTTAGCGTCGACATCTTTGAACTGCTGATTGTTGTACGTGACTGTCCAAATGTCTCTGTTTGGAAATTCGCATTTGTCGAGTTTGCCATCTCCGTTCGCATCCGCGCGTTTGAATTGCTGGTCTATAAATTCAAGGAAATTTTTTGTCCAGTCACAGAATTTGTGTTTGTGGCACAAGGAACGGGAGTACGGGATTAAGAGGAGCGGCTAAAAGGCGTCTGTACTTTTCATGACCATTTACATATAGCATTCTCGTAATTATGATTTCTCAACCACATACTCAGCTGCTAAACGCTGAGCTTTCAATGAACTCCGAAATCTCTTGAATGGAATACACAGAACATTTATCTGTTTGGCGAAGAGACTGACACGTGACGCTTACCGGGTGTTTCTGACTCGTACACTGGGAAATCGGTAACTCCCGAATTATCAATAGATGAGTCGTCGGCAATTACGATTCGCGAAGCGAAAGCGAGCAGCACAACTGCGGCGGCCAACATTTTCAATCGCCCGGATTTATTGTGATACGGATTTGTTATTCAGGGTGCAATTTATATTATGTCATGAAATGATGAGATAATGAGGGTTGCGGATGAAGGCATAAACTGGAAGTCGCAAACTGATGTTGGCGCGCCACAAATCAACAAAAGTACTTTCAAAAGGTTCAAAAATGCATGTACTTTAAAAGTACTTGCTACTGCTAACTCTTTTGACGCGTGAGAGTGAGCCGGTATGCAAGCAAATATGTTCATAGATTGGATGTCAGTGCATTTAAAAGTACTTGCTACTGCTAACTTGTGCACAACGGTAAAATAGTATTTATTGTTGGACGGTTCCGCCTGCAGACATTCAATTAGGGGAACGGCAGTTACCGCCGCTTTCCACTTAACATATTGTTATCTGGTTTCGGAGAGTCAGTTTGAATAAATAGCAAAAATGATTTTGCACCCGAATTATCAATAAATGAGTCGTCGGCAAATACGATTCGAACTGCACGATCGCCAAAGCGAACTGCACGATTGCGGCGGCAAACATTTTCAATCGCCTGAATTTATTGTGAATGGATTGGATTTGTTAGTCAGAGTACAATTTATATTATGTCATGAAATGATGAGATAATGAGGGTTGCGGATGAAGGCATAAACTGGAAGTCGCAAATTGATGTTGACGTGCAACAAATCAACAAAAGTACTTTCAAAACGTTCATAAATGCACGTACTTTACTCTTTTGGCGCGTGGGAGTTAGCCGGTATGCAAGCAAATATGTTCATAGATTGGATGTTAGTGCATTTGAAAGTGCTTGCAACTGCTAACTTGTGCTCAACGGTAATGGCATGGAACTTTCATTGTGCAGGAGAAAGGTGTTCATTGTTGGACAGTTCCGCTTGCAGACATTCAATTTGAGGAACAGCAGTTGCCGCCGCTTCCCACTGAACATATTGTTATCTGGTTTCGGAGAGTTAACTTGAATACAAAGCAAAAATGACTTTGCACACACCTCGCACTGACTACGTTATTTCAATGATGTCATTTCTTTCAATTCAGCTATTAATTTCAAACCATACGGCGTTTACTTTCAAAGTTTTGAAGGGTAAAAGAACAAAAACGTGTTTTTTCAAATTATTTTGCGATTGACAAATGAGCGTCAAATATTGTGCGAGAACACTCCAAATGTTTTACTTCATTTTGTATCTCCATAATAACTCATATTGTCGAAAGATGACAATAGTCAAGGATTGTTCAAGAATACAAGTTTTGTAACACACAACATAACGTGTTTCTGGTATGTTCATAGTGCTGCTCATTTCGTTATGTAAATACTATACAGTAAGTAGATTTTCAATTTTTACTGTCACACTATCGTGGAATCAAAAAACAAGGAATGTTTGCTCAATGCGCAAAGAATGAAACAGATTCGAGCCAACATAACCGTATCACAACTTTTTTAAAACTGTTGAATTCTCAGGACAAAATATTGACGTCTGTGTCCACCGTCGCCGGCTCGATTCGGTCAAACTCATCCCAAGGTATACTTTGTTCAAAGTTTCCGAGTTCTACAACAATATTACATGTCGTAAGGTTACTACATGACCATGTGAAGCTTAACAAACCGTCAATGTTGAGTCCCTTGTCACCGTCAGTGTCAAACTTGGCAAAGATGTCGGCGAAGTTGGCTCTTGGCTGTAAGTAGTAGCGCGTTTCCAGTAGAGTAGCCAGTTCAGTTTGCTGCAGCTTTTGGTCACCGTTGGTGTCGAATTCCTGCAAAACTAGCATTCAGCAATTGTTCGCGTGGCTTGTTAATTATTGGGCGCTGCTAAATGGAGTGAACCATATTCCATTGTAATTTTAATCAAAATGAACTCATACCTGAATAGTTTGATTGACGTATTCGATTTGCCAACGTTTTGCTTCCTCTTCCTGATTCTTCAAATAGGCGTTCTGTTCATCCTTGGTAACGAAACCGTCACCTGCAAATAGGCGTTGCAAACTTCGAAAGAAATGTTGAATTTTTACCGTTTGTGTCGAATTCGTTGAATGTTTGATTATTGTTCTGAGCTACCCATCTTTCTCTGTTCGGAAATTCGCATTGATCCAATTTGCCATCTCCATTCGCATCAGCGCGCGCGAATGATTGATCTACAACATTTCGCAGAGTAAAAGTTCGGAATGATCACTGATCCAACGATCCAATTACTGTACTAACTGTTTCAATGATATAATTTGAATGTATAAAATTGAATAACTTATGATTCTGCTGCTAACATAGCAAACAGTTGATCTTGATTTTGATATTCGTTCATGATCGAGATACAATAGTGACTTATATCGTGCTATCGAAAATTATTTTGAAGCAAAAAAACGATTACCAGGCGTTTCTTGCACGTTGTAGTCGATACCGTCCGACACTCTTATTTTTTCGGTTGGTTCATCGGCGAAAGTGCAAAATGGACCGACAGCTACGAAGACGACGACGATGGCAGCGAACATTGCAAAAAATGGAGATTGATATTATTAGTATGAGATACCGTCCACCACATCCCGCTATAAGTACTGCCGAAATGAAGAATAACGCGAATCGCATGGGATGCGCACAAACTGGTATCAACTGAATCACAATAGGTGACATCATTTCCGGGTTGCTGCGCGACAAAAAAATTGGTTAATGTCTGCCCACTCCCGCACCATTATGAGAGGCTCGCATTACCGCTGGATTGTCACGATTGCGGTACAGCATTCACCGTTCCATAATAATGATGAGCTGAATGCACTGCTGGACTAGCCTGGGTCTGAGTGAATGAATGAGGGTGTTCGATTTCAAATGCACTTTTTGACGAATGTCTCAGGATTGCGCATGTGTAACTACTTCAAAACTTTGCAGTTTTTTTTGGTGTACACCTTATTTGTTGACATTTATTTCTGGAGAACAAAACTGTACTTGCTACACACACAAGAAAACGTTTCTATTATAACAGAACCTCAGTTAACATTTGAGATGGAAATATTGTAATCGAACGGGAATAGAGCCCGGGTGTGCAGATACGTACATGCTCTTCTTTGCTTGATTTGTGTGGATAGATCGTCCTCGCATTATAATCTTGCCCGAGGTCTGAGTGATCACAGCGGACACCTTTCCTAGGGAAAAATAAGGCGGCTGGGCGGCCCGAGTGATCGAGTGCTACAAATGTTTGTCAGATCTTCAGTTTACCAAAGTTAAAAGTCACAAGGCAATTATTTTATTCATCGACTCTACTCTTCTTATGAAACAATGCAATTCATATTTCTGAAGTTTCTCATTTGGACGCAACCCAATAAACTTTTTCCGAATTTGGTTGCAGCCTGTTGAGTGTCAAATAAACGTATGGGTGAATAATAGGTATGGTATTCTGTGGAAGCTCGACTGTTTTGCGGTATTTCTGTGCTTAACTGACAAATACTTGCGAGAGACAACTGTATTCCAGCCACCAATGCTCTCTTGACATTCTCATCCGAATTTAAGGTTTCTCCATAAAGGCATTGCCACTGTTTCATATGCAATTTATACAGAAACGATCGGTTGCATTTATTCTTTTAATGAATCAGCGTAAAATCTCATTCCTAATTGGTATTTTGCAAGAAGTTTATTCATTGCGATGTGTTCAGCCATCGACGGCAGTTGTACATGCAAAATCACTTGTGGTTCACTGGAGCCAAAGAAGCCGGCTGCACTGCAACTGATATCGGATGTGATTTCGTCGTCGTCGCTTCTTTCGTGGTGCTGTCAGTAGTAGTGTCCTCAGGTGTTGTGGACTCTGTGGTTGAACGTGGGGTGGTGTCGCTTTCCGTTGTACTTTCCGTAGTACTTTCCGTAGTTCCCGAGTTGTAATCGTTGTAATTGTTGTTGTAATTGTTGTAGTCGTAATAGTTGTAACACGATTTCAGCTGATTTTCGGGAATATTATGATTGAAATTGTACAACTCTGAAATGACATGTTATTTGCTTGATTTTTGAATCTGAAAATTTTGGAAACAAATAAGGATTTTTTCACGAAACCGGGAGCAAATGGGTTGGGCTTCTTCGAACTATTGATACCTCAACAAAATTTCAGCAAAACTTGAACAAAGGTACGGCTTCGAGTGTGTGTTGTATTGTTTTATATTGTGAACAATAAGCAGATCTGTGCTGTTCTGCTTGCCAGCATTCTCTGTATTATATATCCCTGGAGCTTATTTGTAATTTTTGTGAGCTCTGGTCGTTAGAATTTCTGAATTGTGTTTCCATACCTGTGGGATTGATGGCGTTGTCGTGATCCAGGTCGAACGGTTCCATCACTTGGGCGATGGTCACGTTTTCATTCAGTTTCTTACACAAACCTTTTTCGAGGTAATTCTCGAATTCTGGAGCCTGCAGCTTATCATCACCTCTGTCGTATTCCTAAATCGACAATTTTTTTGTCTTATTGCAACTCGTGAGAGTTTGCAAATTCACGTAATTAAGTTTTAAAAAAAACTGACTTTTAGTGTTTCATTAAGCGATCGGATTTGTTGCTGTTTCTGTTCGTCCTTCAATTTTTGTATATAGGCATTCTGTTCACTGAGTTCTATCACACTGTTATCTGAAATTTTAAAAAATTGATTAATTTGCTCATCCAGCAACAGCAGAGCAAACTTTACTCTGCAAGACAGGATTTTAGTGATTGAAAAACAATAATCTGTAAAGCATCTAAAAGTGTACAATCAACCGTAGTGTTCGGAATACGGTACTGAGCATGCCTGCTGTGGTAGTTTTTCGATAACCAAATTGTTGATTGCTTAACTGTTTGTGTCGAACTGTGCGAACGCGGCCTTTTGCGCTGCATACATTTGAATGTAGTTTGAATCGACCATCATAAATTCCTGCAGCGTGATTCCCGTATTGTTGTTGGGATTCATTTCCTTGAACGCGTAAGCTGAAAGCAAAATTTTTTTTCCTGCTGTCAGTATAAATGTCAACTGCGCACAAATTATGGTACGAACTTCTCATTCTTTTTTCTAAATTTTTATATTTATGTTCAAATCGGTCCGCGGCCAAAGCCGATTCTTATTTGAGATAGGCAACAATACCACTTAAGATTTGTCAAAAAACATATATTTTATAAAACTGCAGTACGTATATATCACATATTTAAAATCAATCGAAAATCAATCAAGTTTCCCTCTCCAATATGAGGCGCCTTTCTTTTTTTAAAAAGTGCACAACTAACCGGCCGAATCGGGATCGTAGAAATTTCGGTTGATCTCATTCTGATATGGGTTGTAAATGTAGCTAGTTTCGGTGACTGTTTGTGTTATTCCGTCAGTAGTTTGTGTTGTAGAGTCATTAGAGTTACCATTTGTAGGCGCAAGCAAAAGCATCAAAGGAATCAATGCCACGATGGGCGAGAAATTTGTCATTGTCCGATACAGTACGTACGTGATACTGAACAATGAGCGAATTCGAACAAATATTACCATCGCAGTTCGCATTTATAAGCTCAATAGAAATTGGTCTAATGAGGTCCAGAATTTTTATCAAACTGGAATTCAATTATTCCTCAACGTATCAGCAACGGATCTCCGCTAAAGCGATAATTGTGGGTTATAGCCATTCAACCGACAAATGATGAACACGGTTTCATCACGTCATAAGAACAGAGGTGCATGACAAAGCAAACATTGAAAAAATAATTGATGAAAAATGTACTATGATCCCTGAAATAAAATCGGTACAGTACTTTCGGAATCAATGTTATCGCCTGTGGGTTTTTCGTGCCAGTCAACATCTACCAGTCCCATACTTCTATTCCATTATATTCCTCCTATCGCACTTGAAGAAATACGCCCTGTGCGTTCTTATGTCATGGTTTGCCGTCACACTTGTCGTTCGGTTGATTCAAGTTGTTCTTTGGTTCGGTTCGGTTGCAAGACTCAACTTGTCAGCTATGTTCTCATGACCATTGTGGCACTGTGTCCAAAATTCATCAAGAACCATTATCGCTATTACAATCTCGACAAGAAACGAGATCGGCTCGTTTCACCGTCTACGATGAAAGTTTTACTGCAAGCTTCATTGATTCAATTCGTGTGATCTTCATGTTTTGAAAATTCTCATAAACCGAAAAGTGATTGCCGTGTGGTCAATTTCAAAATGATCAAAATGAGCAGTTAGCAGCCACATTTTCGCAGATAATGTAAGCGCAGTGAATGTGTATTAAATTTGAATTTTGTTGCTGATATAAAACTACGGTATGGTTGGAAATGCGTTTATTTATTTTATTTATTTATTTGTGTTTCTCAACCAACAGAAAGAACATAATACATGCGGAGTAACAATGAACATAGCAGTTCACTTCTCGAAAAGTAGTGTTGGCAGAGAGAACGGTAGAGCGCTCGAAATCGGCGACTAACAAACCACCCTAAAACAAAAGGAAACAAATTTTTAGTCAAAGATGGTCAGTGAATACAAAAATCGAAATTGAAATAACTGGATTCTTTTCATGAATTGGCAATTATGGCACTGATAGATGGGACCAGTGGTTTTTGACCTTTCTTACTAATTTCTTACTATTAGGAAATGGTGGAATTTAACAGATTTTTGATCTTTGACAGAGTTATCTAAGGAAGACTGGTGTGTGTACGGAAGATACAGACTTCACACAGATGCGAAGATGTAGCACAAACCAGACATGGGCGTGGGGGGTATGGGGGTATATACCCCCCAAGGACCTCCATATCTCTGGCAAAAATTGGTTGGGGGTATGGTCAAAAATTTTTGAGATCTTGGCGACCTTTTAGGTCGCCAGGAGGAGGGAGGTTTTTCCCAAACGTGTTTCTCAGGAACAATTTTTTTTTGGGAATTTGGGGGGTATATACCCCCCCCCTACCGGCAAAAAACGTGCCCATGTCTGGCACAAACCCACAACTTTTCAAAGCGAAATAATTTCTGTGAAAACTTGTTCGTCTCTTCGGTTGTTCAAATGCATTTTATTGCAGTTTTTAAAAGCGAAAACATCCTATTTTGGTTTGATCTCATAATCATAAATATTGCTTCTTCTTTGTGTTGTCGTTTTTAGCCGTTTTTTTAGTTAGTCATAATGTGCATCGTCGGCTCGTCCTGTGTTGCGGCATAATCTACTGCCCATGGATTTTGATAATAATCAACCAGCATGTCTTTGGGCATGTTTTCGTCAAAATCGTAGAGTTCTGAAAACTGGGATGAAAATATACTGCCTAAAGTGAAATTGCGAAACAAACCTGAGGCGTCTAAAGCGTTATCTTTGTTCACATCGAATTCGCCAAGAATTTGAGCCAATGCCGTGCTGTTTTTACCCTTTAGTTGGTACGTGTTTTGGAGATAGTCGGCAAACTCGCCAAGTTGCAGTTTACTATCGCCTACATCATATTGCTGAAACAAAATGATCCTGATTTCTATTTTTCGAGACATTAAATTATGCAAATTAAGAAGTAATGAGTTCTGGTGTTATTGAAAATTTTTTGAGAACCTCAAAATATCATTTTCCAAAGAAGAATTGAAAATTAATTTTTTTGCCATTACAATTTTGAAAGGACGAATGTTGAAACACGTATTTTACTGAATAAAATAAGTAATATTTGTGTGTGAATGTATTTACAGTCGAAACCGGATAAGAGCACAAGATGTGTATCAATTATTTGAGCACACGCCAACATGAAAACTGACTACGCAGAACTGGATAGCCTCTGCGTGGTGGCGTGTGCTCAAACGATTAATACGCAATTTGCGCTCTTATCCGGGAAAATAACTGACCCAAAGAGTCTGGTTCATAGCTGCGATTTCTTGCAGTTTCTCGGCGTCAGCAAGTCTTTGATAGTAGTCTTCGAATTCAGATTTCTCGATTACGCTATCATCTAAACAGTTTGAATTTGCACAAACACTCATCATTCACTTACTGTTAGTGTCAAATAGCGCGAACTGTTGTTGTTGACTGTGGATAAATGCCTCGTTCTCGTGAAGAAACTCGAAAAACGACAGCTTCGTGTCATTGTTGGCGTCGCACCTTGCGAAAGTTTCGTCTGCAAAATCAGAAACTGAGTTCGTGAGTTTGTTATTTTTGTGTTTTGTTTGCAAAGGCTTGATTTTCAAAAGATTGTTCAAAACTAAATGCACCACAAGTGCCCAATTTGGCAATATTGTATTTGTTGCGTTAAACAAGTTTTTTTTAAATTAGTGAAGTAATTACATAATCAAACCTGGTGTTTCGACGTCGTAATATGGATTTTCAGTAGTATCCTGTGTGCAGATTTCTTGTGCGAAAATAGCAAGAAAGATAAGAATTGCTACGCTTAAGGGACCAGAGGTTGCCATGTTCGTTCGATACAGTATACAGTGAACGTTAATGCTTAACGCTTTTCTATGGTGAAATACGGAACTTGTGGTCGACTATAAGTATACCCGCAGCCTCATTATTTGAAAATGTTGATATAAACCTTCAGCACCAAAACATTGAGCAGATTACAGAGCTGGATTTCAATCAAGAGCGATTATGGTAAATAATCGATGTTCGCTGTATCAAAGCTGTAATATTGAATTTTGATCATCCATCTGACAATGAAAGACAGGATTCCCACGTCCCATCCTTATGCTCATTAAATATTTGCGGGGTTGCAGTTGCAATGATCGAACAAATAGTAATTTGCGCAAGGACGAAAATGCTAATGATATCCGAGACGAGACTGTGTCAATAATGGGGGTCGGCGACAGAGGTGGGCGTGGGGGGTGCGCACCCCCCCCCCCCCCCCCC
>JAQGCX010001437.1:0-11033 GCA_034700205.1 Plectus parietinus
AGTTTTACCCTTGAAAGTAGGAGTATTCTCCTACTGCCAGTAGGAGGGTTGACAACACTATGCATCAGTGATGAACGACAACAGGATTTATTAATTAGCCATTTGTTCGCTTTCCATGGACGAATGTGTGAAACAAAATGAAGAAACTAATGAGCGACAGATATTACATTTTCATAACGGCACCCTGCAATAAACACACTTAATTCACATACAGTAGCTGTTTATGGGGTCCGAGGAAATAACGTATAGGAAAGGAAATTTTTCGCCACTCGTTTAAGAAAATCGATGCAACCTTGTAATGCCAAAAACGTAATCATCACCGAAAATTGAAAATATCCAAAGCCTGAATTTGCCAAATCACTATTCTTGACATCCATAATACGGTTCTATTTGAACACGGATAAGTGCACACCTCGCCTTTGTGCATGTTTGCTCCCAAAATTTTGTACTATACTTTGTACAGTAACTGACCATGGATAAATGCACATAGTGTTGCCAGATTTCCAAAATGCCAAAGGAGGACACTTCAAATCGGGCGCCAAAAAAGTACGCCAAAATTTGAATATAGGAAAGGCGCGAATTTGAAAAAAAAAGTGCGTTAATTCTAAATTTTAGCGCCGCAGGCAAAGTTTTTATGAAAGGAGGACGCCCCTAAGGAGGAGAGACCCCTCAAAAGGAGCACATTTCTCCCTAAAGGGGTATGGACCTCGCATAAGTGCATTATTTAGCCAGTGCCCAAGGTGATGTACTTAACCGTGTTCGACTATACCATAAAGCCAAATTATTGAACTCATCAAAAACTGATATTGATCTTCTTTTGTCGGCGTTATTTGCCAGTGCCAAAGACGCAGCAAATAAATGTAGCAGTGCTGGTTGGTGACTGAAGGCACGTGTAAAAAAGCTGACATCTGAAACATATGTTAACGCTAAGATTAGAGACGTACAGCAAATGGGAAATTGTTTATTTGATTAAAAGATTGATAATTTTATATTCAGGTAATCGAATGAAATTTTAAATTATACGCCAAACTTTCACATTTTTCTCATGTTTCATGAATTATATACAAGTTGATTATAATTGATGCCAGTTGTCGAGTCAAGGTTTACAAGGATTTTCACTACTTCATCAGTTTTCATGCCAACGTACGTAAGAGCGCCGAGTCCTGAACAGGTTTGCACTTGTCCACTAGCGGTAGTTTGGGGACTGTAGCCTACTGGACAAGTCCCAGTCGTTGTTCCCCCTGGACAGCAGCCAGGGATGCCAACAGATGTCTGTTGACAGGTGGCGCCAACCTGCAAGAGCATAATTTAACATTAACAACACCGGGTTTTCCGAATCATCGCCCTGTAGTCTGCGGTGCAAGAGTCTTCTCTTCTAGCATACCTGTAACTAGGGGTGTGGGGTCCCCCTAAGCTAGGTACTACCTCTTGCAACAGCACTGGATAGAAGGACCCTTGGCCGAAAAAAGTTTCATGTGGCGAAATATTTTAGATTTTTTGAATTGTGCAAATAAATTTGGACCAGTATGTTGACCTACCTCCCCCCCCCCTCACCCCCCAGCCGCGAACACCAATTACAGGCATGTCTTCATGATTGCGGCGCAAGGTATTTGGGTGTGCAAAGAGCGCACATTGTCCTCGAAGCGCACAAGTGTGTCAGTTGTACAGTCAATAAAAACCCTATATATAGTATAACATATTCCCTCCAATAACGTATTGGTTGGAAAACTTTGGTTAGCCCAGTAATGTTTTGCATTGCGATGAACCTTTCTCATAGTGAATTGCTCCGAAAAATTACAACTGACATTTTAAGAAATTACAATACATGCGTGCTTAGCCTAAGCCTAAGCTCACCCCCCCCAAACAATCTTGCGCCGCAGGCTGGAGGGCGGCAAGTCGAAAACACCCGGCAACTATTGCCATCGCCAATTTTACTGCGCATGCTGATCCATCTGCTGCCGCGCATGCAGCCACTGGAGAACTGCCTGTTTGGCAGATGGCGCTTTGTTGAGTCTGCGCGCAACAGCCAAGGGTGCCAACAGAGGTCTGTTGGCACGTGGCGCCAACCTGCAAGCGCATAATTTCACATTCATAGTACGGTAACTATGGTTATTCTCTTTTACCGCGCACTGCGTTCCACTTGAGAAGCATGTTCCACTGACAGGAGCACTGCCACTTTGACACAGGCCAGTTTGTGCAGTCTGCTGACAGCAGGCGTATTGACCCGTGGCGGTAGGTGTGCAGATCAAGCCACTGACGCAGACGGGTGATGCTTGCGAGCAAATACCCTGCGACAGCGCCCCGTTCGGACACGTAGCTGTTGTCGTCTGCTGGCAGCACGCATATTGGCCCGTAGCGGTGGGTGTGCAGGTCAAGCCACTGACGCAGAATGGCGATGCTTGCGAGCAGATGCCCTGTGACAGCGCCCCGTTCGGACACGTAGCTGTTGTCGTCTGCTGGCAGCACGCATATTGACCCGTGGCGGTGGGTGTGCAGGTCAAGCCACTGACGCAGAATGGCGATGCCTGCGAGCAGATGCCCTGTGACGCCCCTCCATTTGGACACGTGCCGCCGATTATGCCGCCTTGTCCACAGCACAGATACTGGCCAAATGTCGATGATGATGAGCAAGTATACCCCGTAGGACAGTTTCCAACTGATACTGCATTTGGCGCACATGAAGGGATTCCACCGTTTGGGCCCCTACAAAATCATGATTACAGTTCTTTTCGTCAAAAAAACCAAATACATAGGATGGTTTTATAATTTATAATGAAAAAATAATGAAATGATGAAATAATTTGTAATGAAAAAATGAATTTATAATGAAAAAAATGGATTTATAATGAAAAAATGGCATAAGTTGGTTGACCTGTAGAACGTTCCACCCATTGAGCACATGCCTGCTGGGGCGCAGCAAACAAGCAATGAGGCTGCCTGGCTTGTACCCGAACCGCGTTGACATGAGTAGCCACTTGGACAGGCCCTGGAGAACGTCGAGCAGAGCGCCGGTTGATTCTGCATCGAGACGTAGGGCACTTGGCCAAATGGGCAAAGTCCTGCAGAGTGCAACAAAGTTGAACAACGTTTCAAGCAAAGGAATGTGAGAATATCTGCCACTATTTTTGGGGTATGCACTGAATAGAATGAGACTTCCGCTTAACTCTGTCCACGGGAACCCCTCCCCTCACCCAACTTTAGCATCACCCATGGGAACTCAACCAATCCCTCCTTTGGATCTCTGGTAGACATATGCTACAGATCACGTCATCGATCAAATCAAACTAGTATGTTGATCCCTTTCAATGCAATGTGTATGTAAATAGGACACATAGCAGTAACGAACTCGAAAGAAAAGCCGAACTGGAAACATGAACAACTATATTTCAGTGGGATAGTAAAAAAACGGATGTCCTGAGCCTTACCGGCATAATATTGATAATAGAGCAAGCTCTGGGCATCGCAGAGCGTCAGAAGAGCAGCAAGAAAAGCGACAAAGTAGGCAGAGCGCATGGTGACAGACTGACGAACAATTACGATGCGCTCACTCCAAAGGCCCACACGACGATTATTTTTGAGCATTGACGTCGCACATTGCTTTTTTCGAGTCGAAAAAAGTTCAGCAAGTTTCGCGCTTGTGTCCTCCCACCTTGTAGCCAGTCTTCATTGTTCCCACCACGGATGTTCCAACTGGCCAGTTGCATCATACTTTGCAAAATTTTTTTCCCCATCAAATCTAGCTACTTACCTGCAAGAACCCACACTTAAACAAGAATGCGCAACTCCGCTCAGTACTCACCGCGTTAAATTCAATTGAATCGTTGAACGCCCTCGGTTTGGTCTAAAGAACCCTCCCCCGGTTTTCGGCTTCCGAAAAAAGATGAGGGTCACCCTTACCTTTCTTTCGAAAACGCCCCGCGATTAACGTCGACACCCCCTGGATTGATCGGGTTGGCGCACGCCCCTGGGAAAGGGGGGAGGGGGAGGGATAGACGAACTTTTTTTGTCACTACGTGGCGAAACGTATTCTCTCGAAAAGTCGATTTTATCCTGTGGGCGTGACCTGAGAGACTGCGACACTTGAGTGTCAAAGGACGTGTAACGTGTGAAGTGGTCGAGATAGGTAGGTACATTAATAATTCGCGACCGGCGAATCGCGCTTCAGAGGCGGACGGGCCCGATACCTTCATTCCGACGTACCGGGTATTTCTGAAACACAGTCCTCTAACCTGCGGCGCAAGATGGTTGGACTTGCGGAACGCGCATGTACGGTATTTTGGCGCGAAAATTCGAATTGAATTCCCACTCCAAAAATATCGTATATTGCGCGCTTCGCGCGCCAAACGATCGTGCTCTGCAGGGGATTCCGGTCAAAAGGTCCATCGAGTCAAAAGGTCCATTAAGTCAGAAGGTCCATAGCATCAATATCGGCTAATTTAAGTGACGGGCATCAACTAATCATGGTAATTAGGTAACCAGTTAAAATTGAGTGGGTCAATACGTCCACAGATTTCAAATTTTGACCCTACTGCTCAATATTGCGCGCGAGTTTAGTGCTTGCTGCTGCGGTTTGAGTGCTTTTGCTTTTGCGCGAGCGAGTTGTGTAAAATATTCGAGCAGCACTTCACATCTGCCTGTGACATTGTATCAAGATATTTTGAATTTGCATTGATCGCATTATTGATGTAGGTGTTCTGAAGGGAGAGAGTTTAAAGCCCCCAAAATTCTCCCCTTGCCCATTTCTGAAACATTTTTCACCAAAAGGTCCTTTTTTCAAAGTGTTTATCCATTTTAACTCTATTCTATCCGGTATATGGTAAATGCTTTTTTTCGCTCAACCACGGTTTACCCTCTACTAGTCCCTCAATTACAGCTATAGATTTAATCGGGGTCTAAGGGACTTACATGGGCGGAGTCAAGCAAAATTCTCATTCAGTCCAGTGTGAACAAGATTTATTTTGCCACTAGATATTGAAAAAAATTGGATTTCTGGAGGGGTTGCAAAATTCTGTCCACTTTGGTCCGAGCGGGGCTAGGGGGTAACTTCCTCCTACACCTTTGGTTACAAATACCGATGCACTCAAATAAGCGCCGCGGCGGATGACGTATGGTTTTATGTTTTGTGTGTGATTTTTAATCGCTTATTAGAGTGCGGCGCTTATTTAAGAGCGGCGCTTATTTAAGCGTATACGGTACGTGTATATGCTCTCCAACAATGTCATTAATATTAAAGAACACACTTTCATTTAGGCATTTTTATGTTTGGCTTCTATGTTACCGACGCGCTTAACATGGTAGTAAAGAAGTCGATGGGTAGATTGCGACCGAACTTTGTCGACGTTTGTAAGCCGAATCTGACGGCCATCTGCGAAATTCAGCCCAGCGCCTACATTGATGATATTCAGTCTCTAAAGACCGATGGCGACTATATTAGAGCATCGTTCCCAAGTGGACATTCAGCCGATGCTTTCTACTTGGCCATATTTTGCATCGAAAGTCATTCAATTACTGTTTGATAGTGAGTTTGACAGTGCAGATGTATCTGCAAGCGCGCTTTCAGTGAGAATCATTCGATCATCACTTCAAGGCGTCTTATTAACTTCGACATACTGCGTCGCCACGAGTCAGAGACAACAAGCACCGCGACAGCGACGTGTTGGCAGGCGCCCTGCTCGGATCTCTCGTCGCGATTTCAACAGTATTGTTTGTGATTGTCTCTACCCAACACGGTTGTGGGTTCATAGGAATCCGCGTCGAAACGTCCAATGGATCTAAACGTCCATTGAGTCAAAACGTCCACAGCTGGCCAATTACAGCGCCATTAAAATAACATGGCAATTACATTTTCATTAGCTTGTCAAAACGTCCACGCGTTCGCCTCCCCTATTCGAGAAAGTGTGCAACTGCGCCTCCCCTCCCTTCTCTCTAAATGACACAGCAATAGCATCAGGTGAGCATGTTTTATTTACAGCTGCTGCGTCAGCACAACAATCAAAAGGACACGGTCGATATACGTAATTACAAATGCCGTGCGAGGTATGCGAGGTACATTCTGTACCCCTGTACCCCCCAGGTGCCCACCTCTACCCCCACCACAGAGGTGTGTTCGGGTCGAAAAGTAGGGGGCGGGGGGGGGGGGTTAACATGCCGTACCCAAAAAATTTGCATTCAATTTTTGCAAATTTTTTGGGCGAGGGGGATTAGCAAAAATTTCGCCCTTTTTGCCCATTTCGGTCAGAGTTGGGGGGAGGTTAACCCTCCCCCAACCACCCCCCCCCCCAAAAAAACACCTGTGCCCCACCACGTCCGCCCGTTGTAATTACCCCACACATCATACGTCCATATTGTCAACCTGCCAATGCGGCGATAGTCTTAATTTTTTCGTTGACTATTGCGAATCAAACAATTTGATGAAATACTTTCAGGTTCTGCTGTTTGCGAATAATTTCCGTCAAGCTCGATATAATATTATTGGCAAGCAGGACGCTCTCTTTGAAAACTAGCAGCAATCTCCAAATCAAGAAGAGTGAAATGATCAGGAAATTTTTCTTTTTTTGAGCCAATCCCTTCAAGTCCGAAGCGGTGCACATGCATCTCGACTGGTCTGGTCCTTGTTGAATTCAGTGTGGCATTCATCAGCGACCGATCTCTCAAAATGGCTTATTGCTCAAAGACTGACACATATGGACAAATTAATTTACAGGAATGATTTTCTAAAGAAGAACAGAAATAACAATATTTGATGCGTAAGAGGCACAGGCTGCGCAACAAGAAATGACTCTATGTACCATCCGGATACTAAGTTTTCTTGTGACAATCTACGCAAAAAATCTAAATCTAACTTAAAGTTGTCTATGTCTTAAAAACATGTCGTAAGCTTGTTCTGAATTTGTCCATTTTCATTCACATTGAGTGCTGATAATGTTTCGACCTTGGTCATGCATTAATAAGGGTCCTTTTGTTCTCACTATCGAATACCATTATAGCGTTCATTTTAATCCGTATCAGAGTATAGAATACTTTGTATATATGAAACTTTCATCTAAAACTGCGGGCAGACAACAAGTCAATCTAATTGGTTGCGATTTACTCGTTCTCCAATCATCGCATTTTTTGACGTTACTTTTGCTTACTATGCGATATGTGTGCGTCCACAAAATGTGCGTTTTGCTGGTGAAAAAATAAACTTGACCTTTGAATATATATTCACATGTAAAATATTTATTCCACAAAACTTACAATACTGTTAACAACAATTACTTCGATACCCATACTTACGGGACAAATAACACTACAAGTGAAAGAGAAATGACTTCCGTTCATTGTATTCGGTAATGGTCGCAAGAATGCAAAATCACAAAACAGCGGTTTCCCCTCAGGTCAATATGTTTTGTTTGAGAGTGTTGAGTTTAAACTGAACTAATCATATTCAATCGCCTAGCAACATATAGTAACCGTTCACTTTAGACAGCCTCGCAATTAGTGACATTACTGACAACTATTTCGCTCCAGACAATTCTATTTTCACAACATATGACGATTGCTCAAAACCACAGACGTAATATTTCAGTTTCTTTCGAATTTCCTGGAACGCCTCCTTATACTCGTCAACAACAAATAGTGCAATCAACGCATTAATAGTTGGTGTGAGTACAAAGAAGAATGAACACAAATCGGTTGAAGTGAGAATCAGGTCGCTGCCAAAGTTGAACAAAACGAAAGTAGATTCCGTCCACCCAAACAAAAACACAGCAATATGAACTATTCCTGTGGGCAAAGCAAAAAGGGCTGGCAAAAGTCCTTGCAGAGACACAGCTTTTAACACACTTTTTTCGTGCTCAATTTTGATTTCTGGATTGCAAATATTCAGTAATTTTGGCATTGCGTTTGTGTTAGTTCTGAAAAAACGATAGAGCGAAAAATTACAGCAGATTATTGTTGGATAGGCAATGCAAATGATGTAGAAAAATATCAGTTCGGTGCTCAATGGGATAAAGTAGGTATAATTGCAGGATGCATAATAAACAACATATTTTGCGAATAGAAAAAGGAGGACTGGATGAATCACAGGAATGTAGGAAGAAAGACAAAGTAGTGCAATACGTTTCTTTGAAAACCACATGCCTTTTCCTTTAATAATGACCAAATACCGATTCAGTGTAGCCAAAGGAAGGGAAAAAATTGCACAAAACGCGGCAGTGTAACACAAAGATGTGTTAATTGTACATAAAGCAACATTGATGAAAATGTGCTCAATTGTGTGATAGAGATGTGAACAACAACCGTAAAGTAACGCGAGACAATAGCTCAAATCGCAGAATGCCAAATTCGCCAGGAAGTATTTGTACTCTCCATGAATTTTTGCGCTGAAAAACGAGAGATACATAATCATTAGATTGGCTGGGATTCCAATAGGACATGCAATGACAGTGTTTATAATGCTTGATAGGGTGGCATTTGAATTTACCGCCCATGTTTTGTTCGCAAATTCCTCCAAAGAACCATCGATATGGCGCATTGGCATACTGTAATAATTGATTCGTTCTTCTTGACAAAAATGCAATACTGTGGTCAGTGGTACTTTCTTAATTGAAATAGAAGAAAATCAAAGTTGATTCGCGTGCTCTTAGCAAAATGAATGGAATCGACCAGAAGTCCTGAATATCCTGAAATCGAGCGCTTTAAATATTGCGAAAGGGTGTGGCCAATCAGCTGAGTATGTAGGCGGCTAACGAGGAGAAGCGAAGTGCTCTGATCGACAATTAACGCCTACTGTTTGACGTGCTATTCACTGATATAAGTATGACTGATTGCTCAACTTGAGCAAATAAGTATACAGGGTGACGCAGAATAAACCTACCACCTCCATTTAACTTTTGACTAGAATAACCAAATTCACTGAAGATTTCCATGCATATTAACTAGTATGTAAGCTAACTCTGGCTCACGTTTTGTTTCGAATGGAACTAGTCTGCGCCCGAAACCACATGACGATTTATTTGGATCTCAAAAAGTTTACATAAAAATGCGTAAAATTAAATTTGTCAAAAATCAACACGATTGCAGTGCATTCGACTCAGTTTTCTGTGCTGATTACGAATCTGAAGTCATATTTGAGATTATTTGTATGAAACTGATAAATTTTGACCAATTTAAGACCCTTCATTTTCTTTGTAATTCATCATTTATCCTCAGTTGATCAAAATTTATGAATTTCAAATAAATGATCTCAAATCTGATTCAGATTCGTAATCAGCACGGAAAATGTGCATGCAAACTTTCAGCAATTTTGGTCATTCCAGTCAAAAGTTAGAGTTAGATGATAGGTTTATTCTGCGCCACCCTGTATGAATTGTAGAGTTGGTGAATGGAAAAGTTCAAAATTTGATCCGTCGATTGAAACGCCTTCGTTTGGCTAAATGTAGAGAATTAAACGATGCTCATTCTGAACTTCATAACGAGCAAATAATATTTTGATCATTAGCGTCATCTTTTATTCAAATATTTTGTTTGCGCCAAAGGGCGAGCCCTAGTCGTAAAGTCCAGTTCCTTGAGGGATTGCTCGCCCTCGCCTTCATTCCTCACGAAGACGGAAAACAAAGAAGGAGAAACTGTAAATTTGTCATATTCCGCCTTGTCAAGCATTTTATTAACAGGCGAAACTGCGATGTTCGTAGATATAGCAATTTACGATTCTTCTACCGTAAAGGAAAAACAGCCGCATATAACCTTGACACTAACAAACAGAGTAAATTCAGAATGATAGTGCGTGTCGCGGTTCGGACGCGAATGAAACATAGACTGGGCATGCAGGCACGGGGGTATGTGTAATGCCCGTTGAGCTTAATGTTGTGCATAGCCGATGTAATGTCTAACGTTGTATGAGAGGGCGATTGCATGCCCGATTCTGCGCCGATGTAAGCGAAAGGCGGAGAGGCAGTGTGTAAAAGTTTGTGCTTACGAGCGAACGGTCGACAACGGCAAAGGGTTCCCTGCCCAGGACCCCCCAGCAGAGGTCGACATCTGCAGGGGGGTCCCCGGCCCGGGCCCCTCCCCCCTCAGAAGTTGACTGAAAGAAGAGAAACTCCGCGTGGCACCCGATAGGGCGAGCAAAACCGACAACCCGGAAAGAAGAGAATTTGTGTGCAGCCGCCACACGTATCGCGATCTGTCATGTAGTCGTCTCCAGACAAGTCTCAGAAACAAGCAGGCAAGCAGACTGCTACTATTCTCGATGCAACAGCTCGTCGTCTGCGTCTTCACTCTTATTAGCCCTTACTGAGTCTCTCTCACCGCGTGTATCTCCCCTTCAATGGCCGGCTCAATGGCAGCCTATATTTCATCAATGCTAGAGCATAAACAACTGCCTACAAAACTTCTTGAAAGATTAATCGTTGTCAGCTTAATTGGTGAAAAAATTGGGTCTGCTGACTTTTTATTGATTCAGATTAGCTGAAGCAGATGGAAAGATTGCCATGAATAATAAGAGGCCTTGTACGCTTTGCTTATGATCTGTCTGCCAACTGCCTCCCAACCATTGCTCTAGATTAAGTCAAGACAGATAGCGAGCTAAGCTTCCACGCCGCTTCCTTTCGATCCTTCCACCAGCCTATTTTTAACCGGCAGAAGGAATCAGACGAAGAAATCGCGCGATTGAGAATCAGTGACTGTTCGTCTGTTTGGAAACGGAAATGATCTATTCTTCTTACCGGTACGTCTTCGTCGCGCTCCTCATCGTCTCCATCGTCGTAGAAAGCGACGGTTTTGCCGATTGGTAAATTCAATATTCCATCAGTTCTCACCTACTTATGCCAATGTCAACGATTTTTTTGTAGTCCGGCTCAGTTTTCAGTTAACATACTACATTGTATCAATATTTGGTTTCAGTTCACAATGTTCACTGCTAAGCAAGAAATTTGCATTTTATCGCCACGAACGCAATCAGTGATGTCGTCAGTTCGGCTGACTGCACAAAATTGGGCATCGATTTTGTCTCAGGAAGGGGGTAGATCATAGCTGTAGCTGCTGGGAGG
>JAQGCX010001438.1:0-11030 GCA_034700205.1 Plectus parietinus
CCCCCCCCCCCCCCCCCCCCCCCGCGACGGCCGGGAATTTTGGTCGGGAAAAAAATTTTGTGAAAATTTACACTAGATATTATGAGGGTGTGATCTTGGGGGCGGGAGGGTACATCCCCCCAGACGAAAACCGGTGCCCACCTCTGCAGCGCACCCATAAAATATTATTCAATAGTATAACATATTACCGTATTTCGTATTTTCAGAAATACTGCACGCACTTCTATTTCCAAAGTTGCTGATTTTGCTACTTTTACTGTAACAATAAAATAATTAGCTGAAGTGAGACTGCATTCGGTGATTTTGATAAGAATCATGAAGCAAAACATACTTTAATCGTAAAATCTCGGCAAAAATATTGGATTTTATCAGGATTACCACGGGTCGGGATTTTCCCCGTCGGGGACCCCGGGCCCGAGGAATCCCCTATTCCCCATATGAGCCCGTCCCGTTGGGAAAAATTCCCCAGGGTCCCCGTCAGGGCCCGTTGAAAAAAACCCAGCGGTAACCCTATATTTTATCCTAAGAAAAAATTCCGTTTCTCGTGCATTTTTTGATGCCTGTTTATGTTTCTAAAGAGGTTCAGTTAATAATAGTGCATGCAGAAGTAGTAGTGCAGGTGCATGGTCAGAGGGTTTAAAACAATAGCAGTGCTGCACTAATATTTCTGAAAATACGATATTCTCATACCTCGTATATCGTAAAAATTACGATCATCTCCTAGACCTGTCTCTCTGTTCCTCGTTTTGAATTGTTAAAATTAACGTTTGTGTTCGATCATTTCGCAGTCGATCAGATGATTTCAAAGCATTGTTGAACCACCAGAAAATGCCCAAGCACGCCACCTCCACACTCACGACTGTGATTAGGCCAGCCGCGACTTTGATCAATTCTGCTTCTACTCCCATATCGTCTTGCTGTGAACTTTGAGATCTTTTATTTGAAAATTTAATGGAGTAAATTGAACAAGTTGAGGGCAAAATATTTGCTATTAAGCAAAGCAACGACACCACACGACTTCAGTAGAATAGCTGCGAAAGCGACGAAAATGCATGTATCGCAAGATAGAAACCGTTTAATGCATAGGTGTACTTGGGGGCCTAAAATTTGCATATGCAAATTAGGCAAAATTACGGTATTTTAGTTGGAAATTCAAAAAAGTTCAAATTTTGGCCTAAATTAGCGTATTTTCAATGAGATCCGATCAGTTTTGGCGAAGATATAGCAGTTTACAAAATGTGGTAATTTTGTGTGCGCCACCCTGTATATATAAAATAAACTTGCCGACCGAAGGCTAAAAACTTTTTGAATTGGGCGCTAAAATCCCACCAAGAATACTGTACTATTATCCCCTCCCCCCACCCGTTCCCGTCAGTCCTCGGGGTTTTAAGGTGTTACAGGCATGTATAGTACGTTATGTTACGTCACTGCTGCAGCATCAAGACCACGCAACTTCAAGTCAAAACTCAAGATCCTCTTCAAAATGCAAAACTATTTGCAAATAAATACCGCGTACGAATACCTAATGCATACATGATTACAAACACATCACCAAAGATAATACCGCGCACGAAAGCGGACGATACTTGAGCCTTTGTGTCAGTACTAACATCAAATTGTGTTTGGTATCTCGTGTTCGTGCCTTTGCTTGCATTACACTTGCTTTAACTTTTGGGCGTTGACGCTAATGCTGCGCATGTAGACGCAATAATAGCGATGATTCGTTTGTTTGACTAGTGTCAGTATGTTCACCGCTTAAGTGGCAATGATCCATTCCATGTGTGCTGGTGTAGTGTGATTTGCCGATCGGTGGAGTTAACGTAAGTGTAACGTTTATTTACCTGACGCGAATTTTATACGAGTTTATGTGCGTGGCGTATTTCGGGTCGTAGGAGGCGGTTCGTTATTTTGTACGGCCGTCCTCGAGGTGAATTTTCGTGTGCGTGGTACATTTGAGTTTTCATGAAACAATTTGCGTATTCGCGCATGAAGTAATCATGAGCGGCCAGAGGTGGGCAAGGTTTGACCACTAGGAGGGAGGATTTATTACCAAAAATTTTCGGGTCGGCGGATATCCCCTCGGTGGCCTCCCAAACCCCATTCTATTCCGTGCTTGTCCAATAAAAATTTTCATCCCCCAACCTTTGGCATCCCGGGGAATCTGGACCCCTGGGGGGAGGATATCCCCATCCCCCCGTGTCCATGTCTGTGAACAGCGGTAAACAAGGTCGCGGCCGAACAGTTGCGCAAGTGCCACAGATGTCTGCTCGCGAGCAGCGGGTGGCGACCCGAGGGGGTGATCAGCGTCCATTTCTGCAACCCTATTGCAATAATAGAATCTTTCAAATGCACTTTTATCGCTCAAAGTTTCAATCCCAAAAATGCGCAATCTCTGCTTTTCAAGGTCTTTGGCAAATTTTTGTGATTGAGCAACATTGAATGACGGCGAAAAAATGGAAATCCAAATCTTAAATCCGAAGGGGGGGGGTCGGAGGGTCTAAAAATTTGCATATGGAAATTTTTCCCGCCAAATTCAAAAAAATGCGCGAAAATTCAAAAAAATACGGGAAAATTCAAATTTTTAGCGGAGTATTCAAATTTTTAACGGAAAATTCAAGAAATCGAAGTATCTAACGTAACCCCAAGACTTGTTGTACCCCACTAGCATTTGCACACCTCAAAATTCGAAGTGAGAATTACCTCCTATTGCCACTGTAGATAAATAGGTCCATTTGTTTCTGTCCGCTTAGAGTGATTTTCTCTTGTGGAAAACAAATGTGTTTGCTTGTTCATTTGTTAGTGTTTTTTCAACATGTATGGCGTAGTTCTGCTCAAAATTGTTTAATATTGTCACGATCGTCTTCAGAATGATCGAAGTAGTCATGGAATATCCCCCGGGGGTTCAGATTCCCTGAGATGCCAAAAAGTTGGGGGATGGGAAATTGCTGGGTAGAAATAGCACTGAACAGAATGGACTTTTGCTGAGAAAAACGATTTCGCTACGTAGTGGCCCGAAATTTTGGTACTAACTCCCCCCCCAGGGGTCTGATCTTGCCCATGTCTCGAGGGGTCAAAAATTTTTGGCTGGGGGGTGATATCACACCCCCAGCGGCACCCAGGGAGTGATTCTATCCACTGCTTGTTCAAAAATAATTTCTGCTACCACGTGGCAGAAACTTTAATCACCGTCCCCTGGCCGTTCTGAAACTGAAATGAAACTCACTATGCATTCTTCATGTTTTCCATCGATGCTTGCAATAACACCGGGGAAATTTCAGTACTTCTCATATTCCTCGGCACACTGTCGCCATTTTTCTGCATCCGGGAATGGCAGAAATAAACACGACATAAGGCGTTACAGATCATCACAATATTTTTACAGACACAGTAAAACACTGACAATTATGTAGGTCACAAGTATGAACGCAGAGTCACTCAACCACGCTATACATATTTCCCGTCACTGCTACAGTTGCATTCGTATTCAAATCAAATAATTCGATTGTAATAGAACTGTCTTACGGCAAATAAAGAATTTGGTGTTGCAAAATTTGTCCCATCCCATGGAAGAAAGCATGATGTTATTTTTTCGAAAGTTTGCTTCATCCTGGCACAGTGTCTGAATACAACTATAAATTGAGATCTAAGGATTTGTTGATAGTTCGCTATCGATATATTCGGTGTTATGAAATCAACAGGAAATTGAAAGACGGAGAAGAAAAATGCAGCGTTGGCTTATTGCACATTCGTGCAAGGGATAGCATGATGATTACCGATCCAGATGCAGGGAATTCAACTGCGCCCCACAGCTACATTTTACGGTCTGCGTCCACTGTTGATCAAGCTCTAGCAAAGCGTCATACAGACCAGTGGTGTGCACGGTTCTTGATTTCTCAGAACCGAACCTAACCGCCCAAAAAACTTCTGGAACCGGAACCGAACCGAACCGTCAAAAAAATTTCTAGAACCGAACAGAACCGCCAAAAATAGTTTTGTAACCGGAACCGGACCGAACCGCCAAAAATCCATATTTTGGCTTAGAAATGGATATTTTCTCCATTTTGTGCAGAAAAATATCAAAAAATTTGCTCTCTAACCGAATCGAACCGGAACCATCAGATTCATTTCTGGAACCAGAACCGAACCAAACCGTCGAAAAATATTCTGGAAACGAACCGAACCGAACCGAACCGCCAAAAAATTTCTGGAACCGCGCAAATCGAACCGGCGGTTCGGTTCAAAACCGTGGACACCACTGATCCAGACCCTTTTTTCGTTCGACCAAAGTTATTAACTTGGAAAGTTGTCCTAAGACTTACATGTGCCCGATCAGCCGAAAAATTGTTAAAATCGTACTAACTTCCTCCTCAAAATTATTACAATCTCAGGAAGCGTCCGCGAATATAACCTTTGATTTTCATAGAAGCAAAATGTGCTTCTCTAATTTTTAATGTGACAAAATGAACGGTGATGTCACCACAAGTGCCACTAACATGGTCGACTAAATCCTCAATCAAACACACCACAGGTATCGTCGCGTCCTGACACGGTTAAACATGACACGCGTAGACTGACAGATTTCTTACTGAGTATTCTTCTGTTCAGCTGCATCGACACAATAAAGAACCTGAATCAGAAACGCAGTTAAAACGATTAGTGTGGACGAAAATTTGGCCACGTAGCGCGCAAAAATCGAACAGTTTTCACTCAAATTTCTGTAAAATTCAACGTTTTGTTATTATTTTTCGAAAATTTGATTGAAACATCGAAAAAAGTTTAATAAGTCGACTTTCAGCTTCGTTTTGTGATCGAATCGGAGAAAAAGCAGAAAAATGGCCGTGGATCTGGTGAATATTTTTGCTTTTTTCTTCTGATTTGTATTGTGCAAGTGACAAACTCATAATAACTGTCTTTTTATTGCCATTTATTTTGTATATATATGTCATTTAGTTGTCCCAGTTTACTTTAAATTTGCTGTAGTGGTTCTCATGCGTAATCCGTGTCCTTATTTAAAGATTTCCCTTAATCTAAGCAGAAACAGAAATAAGATTGTTTTCCTCATTAAGAGGTGGAAGTAACTTTGCATTTTTGTAGAATACTAGGGGTAATTTTGTTCATGAAAAATTATTATAAAAATTACAAAGTTACGTTGCAGTTAAAATTAGAATTATTGCAACAATGTGTGACGGACTGTCCATAGGTCCCTTTTTACTCGTGCTCTTAGTTTGTATTGTTGGAATAATTACTATTCCCACGTGCATATGTTGTATCAGTATCAGCTGACGAATTGATTGCAGGAGTCATCGCTGTACAGTGTCAAGGGAATCGCCATTCTCGACCAGGACGGAAACCGCGTGCTTGCCAAAGTCAGTTTCTTCAAAATTATCTCATTTCTGAAGTCTTCGAAGCAGAGATGTGCATTGGGTCCAAAAATTGGGATTGTTGAGACCAGGATTTCCCGGGAACGCCTAAATCCGGGAAATTCCAGAGATTTTTCTGTCGAAAAGCTGGAAATTTATCGAAAAATAGGGAAATTCTCGGGATCACCTAAAAACCGAAAATTTACACCGGGTATGGAAGTTTATTCTTTGCGTTCGCAAATAAAGTTGCTGTCAATTTACTATTTGATTTCATTTATACTTTTATTTGTTGGGAATTATTACTTGCATTTGTGAACAAATTTTTTTATAGCGTACTTCGATTTTATTATTCGAAAAATAACTACGACCTGGTCAATTAGCAAAAACCCGTCGTTATTGCGTTTCAAATAGATGTGGTATCAAATTTGTTTACTGGGTTTAATAATGAACTTAGCCCGCCGAAGTTTTCCTAATTATCATAACGAACGTTAATTAATATTGTATAAATATGCAACATATACTCGGAATTTTTTCGACGGTTAACCGCAAATTACACGTCGTTTGAACAGAAACAAAGGATGTTCATGAGACATCTCAATTTTTCGATTGAGTATCATTCATTTATATGCTAAATATCTATTTCCTGTTTTTGTCTCACAACGATGTTGGCAGCCAAAATTCTTGCTATACGGTGCGTCCTTCAAAAGCAGTTAACCGTTGAAGAAATTACGAGTATAATCTATCTTCCTTTTCAGTACTACGACGATACGTTCGCGACAGTGAAGGAGCAGCGGGCGTTTGAGAAGAGTCTCTTCACCAAGACCAACAAGGCCAACGGTGAGATATATCTCTGTGCAATTTATTCCAATTGCCTCACTTTTCATTGTATTATTTTCTTCGATTCAATTCTGAAAGAATTTCTTTGTAACTTACGATTCAGATTCGGATTCTTTTCCCACGGAGAAAGGTGAAAAAATGTTGTGTGGCTGGAGGGATAGGGGGCATTTGAAATGTAGGAATGAGAACGGTGGTGGTGAGGAGGAATGCAATTTCTCTTTTGATACTCTCTGGTTCCTTTGTTTGTAACCCGCACTTCATTTCTATGTATTTTTTCTTTTTTGGCAACCAAAGCATTGTTCAACAAATTTTCGGAAAAAAGGCATTGGCAACTAAATTGATTATCGTCTTTGTTTTCAGGCGAAATTATTCTGCTCGATGGTCTGATTTGCGTCTACCGAAGCAACGTCGACCTTTACTTCTATGTGATGGGAAGCAGCCAAGAAAACGAAGTACGCTTCAATTTTTATTGATTCTTCGCAATTTGCTCTGCATGACAAATTCCGTCATGTTTTAATGGAGACCATATTGGGCGTAAAAGAAAATTTAAAAAAAAAGTTCAAGGCGAAGGAAGGAAAAAAGTTATGGCATGCGATGACAAACCCGTCACATTTATGTTTTAGTCTGAACACTTATTAGCTCAATTCTACGTCTGCTTAACGATAGTTGGTCTCCAAATATAATTTTGTTAGTAAAAGTTTTCTTCCATTTTTTGAAGATGTAGCTTTCAATCTCTTTTCAGTGAAATTCAGTTCAATTAAAGGTCGTGATCAGCACTGTGAACCCGTCCACTTCATGTTTCATTCTTAATATATAGAAAATGAGGAAAAATGTTATTTCTTGATGATAGTTAAATAACATTTTCTGTATTTATTCACTTTTTCTTTCAGCTGATCCTGGTAAACGTGCTGAACGGACTGTACGAGTCGATCAGCACTATTCTGCGGAAGAACGTCGAGAAGAAGGCGCTGCTCGACAACATGGACGCCGCCATGCTCGCCCTCGACGAGATCTGCGACGACGGGTACGTCAACTATTAAATCTTTTTCACAATCTTTAACAAAATACAGCAATGCTTAACTTGATTAAATTCCCCCGAACTCATCTGCCCTAACGAGCTAAGTTATGCTCACTTTGAACAATTTCCCACCGTCTGTATAATTTTAGAAAATTAGAAGACTGCTCATCCTTAGTTATGCTTTGGGGCTGTCCATAAATTACGTAACTCTGTTTTTGGCCGTTCCCCCCCCCTCCGCGTAACCCTAAAATTTGATAATCTACATGCTATAACGTTATACGTTCTTGTCGTGCAACCTGTAAATTGCCGATTTCCTACCCCCCCTCTCGCAGAGGTGGTCAAGGCTGGACCCCTAAGGGGGGTGATTTAGTACCAAAAATTTTTGGCCCGAAGGGAATGTCCCCCCGGCAGCCTCCAAAACCCCATTCTATCCAGTGCTAGTCCAAAATAAAATTTTGTCACTACGTGGCGAAAACGTTTCATCCCCTCCGCCCTTTTTCAGGCAAGGGATCTAGACCCTTGGGGGGAGGGGGAATATGTACCCCCCATCCCCCCCTGTGCCCATGTCTGCTCTCCCTAAGGGTTACGCAATTTATGGACAACCCCCATGTGGCTTTTGTCTTGCGAACAACCTTGCGGCTTCAAAGTACTTTTCATTCAGGGTGGTGTTGGAGACTGACGCTGCTTCGATAGTCAGCCGCTGTCTGCTCCGACCCGACGATATGGCGTTCGGCGACCAATCCATCTCGCAAGTCGGCATGTCGGTAAGAAAGCGCCGCTTTTATTTGTTTACTGCAAAAATGTAAAATCCACAGCTATGCCGTTCGTGGGGCTGACTAAAATGGCCGTGTAAGAGAATCGAAAGTGGAAGCATAGTATACGTCGAAAAGATTCCGAATTTTGTATTAGTTTTCTCGGATTCAACCTCAAAATCGTCGAAAACGTCACGGGCAAAACAAGAAATAAAAGGGTCGATTGATGCTCAGGTAAAACTTGGAATGGATTCGCCATATTCAACGTTTATCTGGGTGCGTTTGCCAGGAATATATATAAATCCATTCCAAGTTATACTTGAGCATCAATAGTCTCTATTATTTTTTGTTTTCCCCGTGACGTTTTTGACGATTTTGAGGTTGAATGAGAGAAAACTAATTCGAAATTGGGAATCTACGTCCATCAATTACTTCTTTTCGACGTATTGGTTTTTTTCACCACAGGGTGTAGTACCGATTTCGCATCTAGTTCCGGGGCCACAAAAGTCCTCCCTTCCCCTTCATCCTTTGCGTCTCCTAGACCCAAACGAGAACCCGAATGACCTATGCAATCTGCCTTGTCAAGCATTTTATTATCAGGCAGTTGCGCTAGAGACAGAAACAGCGATCTGATCCTGAGGCAGTTTCTTTATTTATCGACAACGTATCACTTTTCTAAAATTTGTAATATGTTTCTACTCGTTATTGGTGATAAACGTTTACGAAACTTTTGTTATCAAGTTGAAACGCTAAAGTTACGGGTTTATATGACTGAGCGAACATTTCGGTTTGACAATGCGCTAAGATTATTTTAACTGCATTATTCATCTTTGGTCGAGACATGACATGTAGTTTGGTGCAAATTTTTGTAACAATGTTGATTTTTTTCAGCTTCTTGGCTCGGCGAAGGAGCAGCTGAAGTGGTCACTGCTGAAATGAAGTGCTCTTGAACGAGCAAAACGAAGCTGTGTTCGAATAATTTTTGATTACTATTGTTAAAACATTCGCTGCCGTTCATTATTGTTGTGCTTATTCTTATTGGTGAAGTGTTGGGCTCCGTTTAAATAAAAGTGTTGGAATTTTGTTCTTGCCATCACGCAATCACGTTGGTTCAAATGTGTTGCAACAAATGGTACACTTGTCAATCATGGCATTCTTGTTGGATGGCTTCTGCGATTTCGGTCGAAATTTTGTTGGTTTGTTGGTTGGTGTTCGAAGTTTGAAATTTTATTGTGGGTTGTAAAAATTAGTTTATCAAACGGACAGGCAGAAGTAATTCCCGTATTGTATTTTGATCTAAATATGTTTCTTGAAACAGTAAATCAACGGGTAACTGAAAGAGAAGCTGGAATGGCGTCGACCGCACGTCGAAGCTCCCGATTGGTCGAGTTGACAACTGCACCGAAATCGGAACCCCCGAAAAAGGTTTGGTGCTGTTTGATAATCGTTTGTTTATTGTGAGCGCGGTAATATTTGGGTGATATTAAATTTGGTACAAAATCAGTATTACTTTTGAAATATATTGATTCATGCGAAAGTTTTAGGTGTACTAGTCGAGCACCCAAATTTAATGTCACCCAATATTGACCACTCGTTCCCCCTCTCCAAGCTTGTTATAGTAGTTGTCCTGCTTCATAATTCATTGGCTACAGGGACGCGAAATAAACTGCCTCGGCCAGAGTTATTTCACCCTGTTGTGCTAATCATTTTTGGTTGCACTGTTCGGCTTCTTTTATTCCATTCCACAATAATTTTCTGTTAATTAAATGAATTATTCAGCGGTTAATATTTAGTATCCCGCTTAGCTGATTTTGAGATTTCCGTGAGCATCTTACTTCCGCAATGATATTAATTCTTGTGTTCACTGTGATTCATTGACTGGTTTTGTTTCAGACAAGAGTCACAGTCCGCGCGACACCCGTGAGAACCAGTCGTACATGTGTTTCCAAGAAGGCACCGCCCAAGACATCGGCGAAAAAACCCGTGGTTAGCCATCAATATTTTTCTTGTCATGCTCAGAAGCAAAACTGAAAGAGTTGTCAGTATTTTTGCCGATCATTTTCATACTTTGATTCATATTTTATTCCTTGAAGCAATGATGTCGATTCCATCAAACCCGTCGATTTTACGTTTCACTGGCGATGCATGTTGCTGTAAATTCTGTATACGGATATTAAGCTAATACTGCGACAAATGTTAGTTTAACAGCCCAATTTTAACTACTCTGCTCTGCGAAGAATTTGATAATATTGATATCTTAATTGTAGCGAATCTTATTTTCAGCCCGAGAGGAAACACCTTGTCTTCGTTGACAGCGACAGCGGCAGCGATTCTGATGACGGAAATGAGAAAGATGAGCAGAATGGATCTCAACTGGACGGAACGGACGTGTCCGACGGATCAGAAAATGGCAATGAACGAGTAAACGGAAACGAAACGATGGACTTGGATGAACTGGAGGACGCACTCGAAGCCGTTGCCGATCAGTACTTTGGTGAGTTGACAACAGTATAGTTTCTTGTGAAGCGTGTTGTCAAAAAAGCTCTAATTTTGAGCAAATTATCTCCCATCGCCCCACACCAGACAAGAGAATTTTCGGAGATTCTACGTTTTGCTCTGCATTTTAGTGCTTTTTGCCCCCTCCCTTTGCACCGTCCACCCCCGGTTCTATCAAAAAATGAAGTTTTTCGCTGCCGTTAAATTCATTTAACACGATTGTGTAGACTGACCGAAACCCGTCGCTCTTGCGTTTCACGTGTTCCTTCTGTATCTATTGGGGTTTGTTGTCCAATACAGTTTCCTTCAGACCCTTTTTACGCAAAAAAATTATTATATAATGAAACTCATCATAATCATTTCGCAAACTTCATGATCTTTTTTAGTTTTTTTATATCTATCGAACAGGCTAAATTTCCGCAGTGTTTGGTGAGTCATATTAAATGATTCGATACGCAATCTCAGATCTGATTAATATAGTTCCAGGAATAGTTGTCACAAAGTTACTAACAATGCCACCATTTTAATAATGCATTTAAATTTAAATGACTTATATCCCGTCAATCA
>JAQGCX010001439.1:0-11030 GCA_034700205.1 Plectus parietinus
AACAATACAAATTTCAACGCCGTTTCCAACAGCGACGGACAGAACTATATTCTTCTGAGCTACACAACAAGACTGGGAACAATTACCTCGAATCAGTTTTACGTAAGCAATAGTTATGTCTTTTAAGCTCTCATGCAATAGTTCAGATTTTGATTGCCGGCGCAATGGAAAATTTGACAGCAACACTGGCGGTGAACTTCGATGGAACGCAAAACTCAACAGCAACTATTGGCAATTATAGTGGATGTGGATTGGAAGTGGAATCAAACCGAAACTTTGTCATTGCCATGAATATCGCTGCAGGCAAGTTTCAGTGATCATTTTTGACTGAATTCATTTGCTAATTTTGCAGGAGCTGTCAGCAATTACTACATCACGTTTGGATCTTCCTTCCAACAAACGATTGATTGCACCAACGCTACTAACTTTGCTCGAAACATTACTTTACCTGCAATCGGATTTGGCGAGCACGACACATTGACCATTCTGGCGACGTCGATCTACAACGAAACGCTGAGTCTTGTCACGCCTGTGACAGGCATCGCAAACAGAATCCTTCTCGATGCGGCATTTGTTTCACCCACTGGTTACTTGTCCGAGAGCACGTCGCCCATCGTTTTGCAGTTCAACGGCACAATCATTGTTTGCAATGAGACTACCAGCATCATACTCAGTCACCCCGATGGCACAGTACTACAGAATTCATCAACGAGCGAACTGTCTCTGCCTATGATGCCTGGTCCCGGTATCTACCCTGTCAACGCGACGCTCACCACTGATATCGGCTGTATCACAATTAGCAGGACGGTAGGGATCAATTTCTGTTCTCTTTAAATTTCAAACATTTATTTCTTGTTTATTAAGAAAATTTAGTCTAAAAGATTTATAAAAATTAACTTCTTGAAATTGATTCAGGAATCTGCGTGCTAAATTTCTCCATTATTTAGGTTATCATTGGTCAGCCCTTGGTGAACTTCGGTGCAATGCTATCAGGAATCGGCATGGTTACTCAAAACTTGACCAACAACACAAAAGTTTGCGGTTATCAAGTACCATTCGGCGAAGCACTGAATCTGCAGTTATCTGTTGGAAATGGTTCGTATCTTGATTGTGAGGCACGATTATTTATTTTTTGTTTTGATAGGACCTCTTCAAAGATTTGATGTGCAAATTGGCAGCAGCAATACCTCATATCCGGTGGCCAACGGTACTTTGTCGATAAACTTGACTGTCGGCTCGCTGAAGCTTGGAGAAAAACGAAAAGTTGTTCTACGCGCCGTTAGCAACATCAACGAAATGTTGGAGATCGACACTTCGCTTGTTGGAATGATCTCAACCTCGGCCGAGGTCGACCAGTTGGTGTCGGTGCCTGCCACCAATCAGTTCATAGATATTCCTGTCGCCGTTCAATTCCCAAATCTCTCTCAGTCTTGCAATGACGTCATCAAAGTAGCAGCTCAAGTCAGTGTGACTAATTTTGCTTACCAAACCGCAAACGGATCAACATTCACTGCGATTTTCGAGCAATCTGGAACCAGAAATGTCACTGTAATGTACACGAATGATCTGGGCACCTTCTATTCCTACAAAAAAGTATGTTTGCTTCTTAAAGAACTGCTCTTATTCTTCATCATGTCAGGTGAATGTGTTTGACGGCATGAAAAACTTCACTGTAGTCGTCCAATCAGCGTCCTTGCCAAACGGAGCACAAAATTCGTCTTGCGGCATGGAAGTTCCAGCTGGAGAAGCATTGGAACTTGTGCTTACAATTGGATCGGGTAAGTCACTTGTCGAGAAGGTTGAAATAACTTGAGTATTATAGGTGCGCTTGACACTTACACCGTCACCGTTGGGTCAGTGCTCAACGAGACTTTCAACATGAGCGGCTTAGCTTTACCCTATCAGAAAACGGTTACCGTCCCAGCCGGCCTCTCAATTGGGCAATCGTACCATGTGAACGCCATTGCGCGGTCGGCGATGGGCGAGATCAAGACTTACAGCGCCAATCTGATCGGATCCATTTCAAGCGATGCCGAGTTGGTCACTTACCTGCATTCGCCGACGTTTGCGCTCACCAATACCCCCTTCCCGGTCACGTTCGCTAACTTCACTTCGTGCCCCAATGTGTTCAGCATCGCCGTCGATGGCACAACAACTGCAAATGCGACGGCAGCTCAAGTGATCAAGCAACAAGTCACGATTGACACAGTTGGCAACCACACTTTGACTTTCACCATTCAAAACAGTCTGGGAAAATTCTCGACTTCTCAATCGGTACAGCAGTATACAAGCCATCATAATCGAATACTACTGATTGCAGATAAATGTGCAAGGCTCTCTGGGCAACCTGACGGCCACTGCAACCTTTGACGTAGTTCTCATGAAGTCGGCTACAGCAACAACTACTACAGTATCACTGACTGGACCAATGGCCGCCTGCGGACTTCAGCTGCCTGCTAATACTGACATTCCACTCACATTCGGTGTTGCAACTGGTATGGAAACATCAGTTTCTGCATTGAACAATACAATTTGGACTGTTTAGGCTTGCTGCAACAGTACATAGTGCAAATATCGACGAACAACGGCACACAGTTGATGAACGAAAATTTCAATATGACCGTAGTAGGACCGAAAACGATCACTATACCACAACAATCAGTAGACACCGTCATCAATATAACAATAGTGGCAACGTCATTCTACAATGAGACGCGAGTGATTTCGACAAACACAGTGTTCCGTCCAGCAACCATCGATGCGTTCGACTTGGCGCTGACGATGACTCCAACTTTGGTGGCAGCCAATCAACAAATCACTGTGCAGTTGAACGGACCGGACGCTGTCAGTGTGATGAAACAGTGCGCGGATACTGTCTCTTTCTCGCTTGCCACCAGCACCAAATCGCTCCAAGCCCCCACCTCTTTCCTATGGCCCACATCAGTTGCAACTGTTGGAAACTATACGCTCAATGCTACATATACCAACGGACTGGGAACTTTTGTCATCAACGACCGCACGGTTAGCATAGTTTTGAGCTAGCCACATCGATGTTATATTGCAAGCTATTGGGATTTAGGTTGAGGTCCGTGGCCCGATGACCAATCTGACTGCGAAAGTCAACTTCAACGTTGTGACCACAGCTGGCCCTAACAATAAGAGTACTTTGCTGAGCAGCACCTCATCGGCCTGTGGCATTCAGCTGCCAGCCAATTCGCCAGTCACACTCACATACACCGTCGCTACTGGTGCTATTTTTTCTTTTATCACCAATGACAATTTGCGCTTTTCAGGTTCTCTAACGCAATATCAAGTGCGCGTCATCACTTCCACGGGAGACAGCTTGATCAATGTGAACATGAACATGACCATGGTGGCACCACAATCAGTGACCATCCCTCCGCAAACAGTGGCCACAGTGCTGAACATCACTGTGATCGCGATTTCGGTGTTCAATGAGACTCTGGTCTCGTTTGCCAAGGCAGTCTACCGTCCGGCAACCATCGCCGACTGGAACTCTTCGCTGATCCTCAGTCCTGTCAGTCATCTGACGGTCACCGGCAAGCCAATCGTCGTGTCTGTGGCAAGCACCGACGACGCAATGATGACGCTGTGTCACGACAGTGTCTCCTATCAACTCGCCGGCCAATCCGCCCAACTCACCAAGCCGCAATCGCTTACTTGGAATACCTCGATTGCCACAGTTGGCATTTACACTTTGAACGCGACTTACACGAACGGTCTCGGCTCGTTCACTGTCAACGACCGCCAGGTTGCGCCAATATTGTGATATCGACCAACATTGTGTATTTTATAGATGGACGTTCGAGGAGCAATGACAAATTTGACGGTCATCGTGGGCTACAGTGTGGTGCAGAGCAGTGGAGCGGCAGCGACAAACAAATCATTGCCGGTATCCAGCAGTTCTGTAGCTTGCAATCTTCAATTGCCAGCAGATTCAAGCACAACCACTTTGACGTTTGCCGTAGCCACAGGTAAAAAATATCTGAAAACTGATTAAAAAACACGAATCATTCAGGCCTGCTCACGCAATACCAAGTTCGAATAAGCTTGAACAGTTTGGGCGATCTTTTGACGCAAGTTTTCAATGCGACGAATAACCAGATCACAACGCAATCAGTTACTATGCCGAGTCAACCTGCAGGCACAATCGTCAATGTCACCGTCACCGCCCTTTCCGTGTACGGCGAGACGCTGTTGGTGTCCACCTTGGCCATTTTCCGTTCGTCTTCGGTCAACGCATACAACTCATCACTCAGTGTCACTCCAACGAATGGTATCGCTGCGTCTAACCAACCAATCGTGGCGAGCATCGCATTGGCCGGTGATACGAGCAGCTGTTCGGATACGGTAACGTTCACACTGAACAACAAGACGGAAGCGGTGACCCAGCCGAATGCGCTCATCTGGAACACTTCAATATCTAATCAAGGAAACTATACTATCAGTGCGACGTACACGAACGGCTTAGGGACTTTTGTCATCCCAGGACAATTGGTAAATAAAATATTGTATTGGGGCAGAGTGTGTGAAATTAAGCTTTCAGATTTCCGTGAATGCTCCAATGGCCGGCCTGACCGCCAACGTCTCATATCAAGTAGTTTTGTCTTCGGGCGCATCGCCAATCAACCGAATTGTTCAATTGGATGGCAGCTATTCAGCATGCGGCTTGCAACTACCGGCTGATCAAGATTGCACACTCAGCTTTGGTGTCGCTACAGGTTCGTGTTGTGCCAAAAAGATGTTCATTTTTGACCCCTTGAGCATTTCAGGTGCACCAATACAATACCAAGTACAATTGAGCGCGGCAACTGAGGGTGATTTGCAATCGGAAGTCATCGATATGACTGCAGCTGGGCAACGATCAGTCACTCTGCAAAGCCAATCCGCAGACAGCGTCGCCAACCTGACCATCATGGCGGTGTCTGAATTCGGCGAGCAGCTGGTCATATCAGCATGGGTGGTCTTCCGTGTCGCCTCTGTGGACATCATGGACGCGGCATTGGCAATCGAACCGCAGAATGGAGTCGTCCTCCAGGGCGGAAACGCCACAGCGATGGTCAACACTGTCGACAGCGCGACGATGATGGAACAATGCCAGGACAGCGTGTCCTTCACTCTCGCAGGCAAAACACAGTCCGTGCAGCAACCTGACGTCTTCTCTTGGTCGACTTTCATCCCATCAGTCGGCACATTCTCGCTAAATACGACGTACACGAATGGACTGGGTACATTTACACTGAAACCACGAGAGGTTAGAAGCACTGCCATCTTTTTGCGTTTTCAATGATCACTTGCAGTTTACCACAAGCGAGAAACTGAACAACTTCACAGTGTCCGTCAACACATTTGTGAACACTGTGAATGGACCAATGAATACCACTCGTCAAGTTACAGCGGCCGGCTCAAATGGTTGTGCGCTGCAAGTGCCAGCATTGCAGTCATTCAACCTTGTGCTCAACTCTGCATCTGGTTTGGAAGTTGAATAAGACAGCACAGCAATTTGGGTGTTGGTTTCAGGAACTGTGAAGGAATACCAAGTGTATGTGAGTGGTGGACGGGACAACGGATCAGTGCTGACGCCGCCGTCGGCCAATTCCAACCAAGCGATGCTTGAAATCAACAACATTGGCGTGTTCGAGCTGGTCAACATCACGGCCATCGCTGTATCACCGTTTGGCGAGCGCGAACAGCTGTCCTACCTCGCCATTCTCGGTGTACCAGCAACATCAGACGTTATCAAGCAAGGAATTCAAGTGAGACTTTTGAATCGCCCGCATTACTGTACTGAAATTTGATATTTCTGCAGAACCCAACGGGACTGTTGCTACCGAATCAGGCATTTGCAATCACTGAGAACACGACGACCGCCAATTGTGGCGACTATCTCGCAATGACACTGAATAGCTATAATAAAACTTTCAAGGGGGTGACACAAGGAACTTTCAACGCTCAAGTGACGACACAGGGCAACCATTTGGTTAGCATCAACTACACAAATGACCTGGGAACATTCGCGGTCAGCGATTGGATCGTAAGTTGGCGAAGATTATAGAGCGCTGGTAGTTCCAAAACTAAATTTCTTTAGGTACCTGTCAGTCCATCGCTCTTCAATTTAACGGCAGTAATTGCGACAAACCTGAACAACGTTCAATTCATGCAAACAAGCGCCAATGCAGACTCCAAATGTGGGATCCAAGTGCCGAGCAACACTGCTTTCAATGCTGACCTGACCGTCGCTTCCGGCCTGCTCCTCTATTACAATGTCATTGCGAATGGCCTCAACGGCGCGTCTGTGTCCTACAGCAAGCGAATCACAATCTCCAACATGAACGGTCCTCCCGATCCCCAGTTCACGAAAACGGTGTCGTCAGTCGCAAAACTGACCAAGGGCGAGCAAGCCAACTTCTCCGTCCAAGCAGTATCCTATCTGAACGAAACGCTCTCGTACCAAACAATAATCACCGGCGTAACCGCTTCGCAGCAACAGATTCTCGCGGGGCTCACATACCCTCAGCAGCCGATCGTCGTTGGCTACAAGTTCTCAATCGGCACCAACTTCTTGACTTCGAGCTGCGTCGACGATCATGCGACAATTACCATTGATGGCAGCACAGTTTCCGATCTAACTTCTATTTCTTTCACAACCAGCGGCACGAAGAACATGACGGTCACTGAAACAAACAAGCTGGGAATATTCACCGCCACCAACCTACAGGTTGATAGAATCATTACTCACAAAGAGACCTAATTTCTTTAGATTATCGTTCTGGACCCACTGAAGATGAGTAATTCAAGCTCGTTAATAACAAGTTTTGGCAATGGAGCAAGCACAACAAAGAATTTGACTGCCGCCGATAACTCTGCACCAGCGAACACGTCGATTGAGTTTTCATTTGCTGCAGCTCAAGGTTCGTGAAAAATCATGTTCGAGTGAAGAGGATGTTGACTGTTTCAGGAGCGCCTGGTGTGGTGCAATGGTTCGTTGATGGCGTAAATGTGTTGAACACAACGAATGCAACTAGTTTTTCGATAGGCTTCCCGGTACGATTGCAGGTTTACTGGCGTCTAGCAGCACATATGAGAGATTTCAGACCGTGGGAAATCACACAGTCACAGCGGTTATAAGCAGCGGAGCTCTTGGCGACTCTGCCCAATACATACAGTCCTTCTCTGTAAATACACGGGCAGTAACAACGCCGCTCGTCGCTGTGACTGTGATCTATAAGAACGTGACACTGGTTGGCATTCCCACTTCGCTCTCTTTCGTTCCAAGACTGCAAAACAACGTTGATGGACGCTTCGTGCAGCCAGCGGACAGAAAAGCCTGTCTGCTTCTCAACAAAGCCATCACCGATGCGAGTACATGCGCGCAGTACGGCTGCGTCTTCAATGACTCTCTGTGCTATCTGAAGCCAGGTAATGGGGAAATTTAGTACGTAGGTTCCTGAATCCACTTCATCAAGTTTGCGCTCATCAGGCAGATATTCAGTGGCGCACATGTTGAACGCAAATTATTTGAAATGAATTCAGGAATCAACATACTAAATTTTCTTAATATTTGTATACATTCATCGCCCTCCAACTGCCGACGCAATAATCTCATTATGTTTCAGACATCACCATCGCATATTCGATATATTCGTCAGCAATGTTTGTGACGAATCAGAGTGGAGATGCCCAGCCAGACAAGAGTGTCATCTTCCCGAAGGCCGGCACCTATGTGATCGCCTTCGTCGGCAGCACAATCGACAGCTCCTACAGCAACTCCACGAACATCGCGGTTTACCAGAACATAAGCGTCGTACAGTGGAAATCGTACACAGCAAACCTCAATGACACCGCGTACGAGCCGATGCTGACCATACACAATTTGAATCGCATAGTCATCTTCGAAGTCAATGCTGTCGGTAAGTATAATCAGAATTTTCGAACGGTTGAGTGGAAATCGTTAAATTTCCATTTCTAGTAAATATCCCACAGCAACATTTAGTCACGCTTGCAGATCTAAAATTCTAGAGATGCCGTACTTTTACAGTACTCTTTTTTACCGTCCAAGAAATTATGAGTATAGGGTAGACGTGGTAGGTGGGTTGGCCGGCGGATGGGTAGGCGTTCGGGTTTGCGAGTGGGCCGGCGGGCACCACAACGTTTACTTGGGCAGGCTGACCAGAGGGCTGGCAGTTCACCTCTCACTCTCTTCTTGAACGACCGCTTACTGTCAAACAATTATTGCCAAACAGTCATTCTGTACGAACACACAAAATAAATGAGATTCAACTTTTCGAAATAAAGCGCAAAGAGATAAATCAACAAATTTCACTGTGATTTTTTTGAATTGATCACGGAGTACTTTTCTTGTTCGTCCACCAATCTTCTAATTCTTGACTCCATCTCCTCTGGTTCCATATCAAACTGAGGGTCAAAAGTCCGCCTTTTCCTGTCCATCAAAGACGGATGTCGTGCTGATTTGTCTGGTCTTCTGGCAGTCTGTTCGCCATCGGACTTGGGTGTCGTCTGTTTTCTATCGTTCTTTAATGGGGGCAGAAAGGTGTCACTAGTCCCAGTTTGAGTATGTTTAGTGTTCGACTGATAATTGTCAGCCAATCGGCACAATTCGCATGTCTTGTCTTTGCAATCCGATTGCAACAGATCTGCCAAGTCGTCATTTTCGATCGTCGGATGTTTGACTGTTATTTTCGGATTACGACTGACCAGCATTCGTTGAGCAGCAGGGAAAGGACTGATATTATCATAATTCACGTGATCGTAATCGGCCTTCTGTCCAGTTCGATTCGATGTCAATGTCAACTCGGGCAGTCGGTTTCTTCTCATGTGATCAAGTTCCACTTGACTTGTATGACTTGCTGTCTCTATATGTTGAGATAGTGTACTCTGCGCGCCACTTCTTCGACCCGATGGTGATGACGACGATCTTACAGGCAGATCACCAATAGGGGTATCAGAATCCGAGTCGCTCCAACCGTCAACGTCATTGCCGCCATAGGCAGCAGGCCAATAGGCGGACATGGGGTTGAGACGGTCGGAATGGGACACAATAATTTGCGGTGGTAGTCGACGTCTTTCTGATGCTCTTCGACTACCACTGGTAGGAATACGCGGCAAGTGACCTTTCATCGTCTATCTTAACAATGAACAATGAGTTGGGTTTGTTGGGTTCAGTGAGCGTTTGGAATGTTGAAAAGATTTCGATCTGCATGGTCTTTTCTGTTCGCACCAGTTGCGTCGAGTCGATCGATCTTTATCTGAGTGCTAACGTTAATAGAAGTTGTGCACAAAGCAGAAAGGAATTGGGCTGTCATGCGATTGTCGCGCACACCTTTTTTTCGTTAGGCGGTCTAGCAGAAGATTATTGAAAACAAATGAATCGATTAGCGATTGTCCTGATGCCAGTTTCTGGCAGTGATCTTTGATTCGCGAAGCATTTCTTTCGATTTCGGAAATGACACCGACTTGCTCAGTTTCGAATGATAAACGGGAATATCATCTTCATCTTGCTTAGCAACAGCCGGGCGTTTTGGGGTATTATTAGCTTTTTTTCCCATCTCGCAAAGTTCACAATTGCAGTCGCTGTGTATTTCATCATCGTCGCTGCCGATTTCGCCGCCGTCGTTGTCGTTGGAATCGGAGTCGTTTGGCGCGGTGCCAGCCCTCTTCATCAACTTTTGCGACAGCGGAAAGAGCCGCTGCGCCTTCATCGGTTTGCGCACATTGATGCTGTCGTTAAGGCTGACCTGCCGACGATGCGACCGCAGCGTCAATCTTTGACTCACCAATGACGGTTCACTCACTTCCGACGACATTTTCAACAAATGATCGCGACTTTGTCGACTGCCATCGGCGATTTGACGTTCCACGCCATCTGTCGCTGACAATGGAACGGCGTTTGACGACAGCGAAAGTCTTTCAAATCCAAACGAAATAGGGGTGAAAGTGCCGCTGTCCGGTTGACGATAGGAAATAGGAGTGAAACTGCCGCTGTTCGGTTGACGATAGGAGATAGGAGTGAAATTGCCGCTGTCCGGTTGACGATAGGAAATAGGAGTGAAACTGCGGCTGTCGGGTTGACGATAGGCAATGGGTGGCGTGGGCGCGGGGTCGAACGACAGCGATTCGAAGTTGTTGACGGTGGCGCTCCTTTTCCGCTGCACGGATGGTGGCGTGTCAACAGGTCGTCTATCCTCTATTTCTCCACGTCTTACCGGTGTTCTCGGTATTTTCGGCTTTCGAACGAACGGCCTTAAGTCTTCTTCTGTTTCGAATACGTCCATGGCACACAGGAGGTCACATAGATAACAGTACGGTTGGGGATCCGATCAGTTATTGCCGTTGCGCGTGAGTCCGTTGTCACAACAGATGTACGCGACCGATCAAGCACGACACATTCCTGCATGGCTTCATGTGCGTTTCATAATTTAGTGCCGTCAATGTGCGATCGATCGAGGTTTTCGGTCTTCCCTGGTGACGCTCTCTCACGCAAACCCTACTCAATATGATCAGCATTGACGCATCCCAAAGAAACCAGTGATGTACACGGGCCGGCCCACAAATTTCTAAAAGCGCCCCGCGGGCCGGCCCGGCCCACACAGAAACTCAAAAGTCGGCCCGCCGGCTGACTCTTTAAAAAATTTTCTTTTGCAATTATAACATATATTTTTTCATTGTCTACATATGTGCAAACACTTTGGAGTCAGTAAAAGAAACAGAAATCTGAAGCAACTGCTGAGAATAGTGTGAGAAACAACGTAAATCTGCGTTATTACTTGACTAAATATATTTTTTTGAAACCGGCTCGCGGGCCGGCCCCGCCCACGCAGAAACTCAAAAATCGGCCCGCACTTTTTCTGTGGGCCGGCCCGCAGGCCGTGCGGGCCTGCGGGCCGTGGGTCGGCCCGCGGACGGGCCGGCCCGTGTACATCACTGCCTGATACCTTTCGGGTGGGTCAAAACCGACGCTGACAGCAAAACGGTAAACGCGCCGCCGGTTG
>JAQGCX010001440.1:0-11029 GCA_034700205.1 Plectus parietinus
GATAAATTTTAGTGCGTTGGTAGTATGATGAGTGACAGCTGACATATTGGTACATGAGAGGTCATCAGGAATGATTTAAACAAGGCAGAGAGAGGGAGAGCAATCTGAGTTTGTATCGCATGTTTATACTGTATCGTATCACATACTTAGCGCATGTTTTTGCTGCTGACTGCATAAGTGTGTTTCGGACTTTGACTGAGTGAGTAAAGACTACAAAGTAAAGATGAACGTACAGTAAGCTTTCTACAGCACTCTAGGTTTTAAGTTCGGTAGGTTTTAAATTCGGTAGTCTAGCGGACTACCGAAATAACCGAATATTAATCCAACCGAATATTTACCCGTTTTACAGTATTTCTATTCCCAAGCCAAAAAAACCCACGTCACTTCCACTGCTACCTACATATTGCAGGCACTGGTAAATCCTCTGAGTGTCAGTGCTTGCGAAAGTCAGTGTCTGGACTCTTGTGAAACCACTCGATATCGCCTGGAAAAAGTCGCCTCGCCTGCTTATGAGGGTATCATTTCCGTGACATTATTAGTTGACGATTTCGATATTGTAATCTTCGAAGCAACTTATGTTTCTTCAACACTTTCGTCTCTTGTTGGCTCTCTCGGTGGCGTTCTAGCTCTCTGGCTAGGTCTGGACATTTTCACCATCCTCACTCTAATTATGACCGCGTTAGTAGCGCTGCGAACAATCTACAAATGTGTCCTTAATGAAGAAAACATGAATGCAAATGGAAAGAAAGTGGAAAATGAAGAAGAAAGCCGACGACCACCTGTCCGCGTAATTTTAATCCCATCCTCAACCGAATCTGAAAGTGAACGTCGCATCCATTCAGCAATGACAAGCACATGCCCTATGAAGGAAAAGCAATCCAATAACACATGGCCCGTCTTATGGAAACCAGAAAGTGTAGTTGAGCACATCTGTGGATCTATTGTGATTGCTATTTTGGCACTTTTAACCGCACTCTTTACCCGCCAGCTTGTCATCAACTATATGAATCCCTCAAAAACATCAGCTACTGCAACTGCAACTGCAGTTGTGCCGATTTTTGACCAATCAGTGACGTTGCCCCCTGCAATTACCGTATGCTTGCCATTATCGTTCGCGGACCTCGATCAAGAATATGGGGGCCACGTTCTTAACAAGAAAAGAAAGGCGGCTTATCCAGAAATATTGCGCACAATTGAAATGTACTTCTCCAGGCCACAAATGACCAAAGGAGATCTAGTGGATAAGAACATGAAATCAACATGGCCAATGTCATTGACTCTTGTCGTACATACATACTTGGCACAACTGGTGAGCTACGAACTGGAAATTGATCAAACTACAGATCAATCTGACGAAACTAATGCTGAGCTAATTGCCTTAGATTTACTGATGGGCACAATGCAGAATCTGTCGGTCACTGTTGATGAATTACGTCAAAAATTTGGTTTCGAAGTGGCAAGCAATATATTTCAACTTCAGTTTCAAACTGAAAGTACATCTTCTGGAAATCTAACCAATCAACAAGTCTTGATTTATGAAACATTGTCAGTCAGTGCTATGTTGATATGCTACAGTGTGTCACTTCAAGTCAACAGCGATGTTGATTATTATAATGAAATGGAATTGGTCATAGTGAACAACCTTATTATAACTGCGACTTTGATCCAGCTGCCACCACAATCAGTTTACCTGCCTCAACTTGACCAGGATCCAAAATATATAATGGTAGATTTCCTTGGACGAACCTATAAAGCCGAAGCTCTACAAAGCTATCTATACAGCCCCCTTCTCGTTCCTAACATCGATTCGTTTATTTATCTTGGGAGAGTGGGAGTCATTCAAACTGCTCGAATTGACGTCAGAGCGGTCTACAATATCTTGCCGACAAATCATGGTGTTCAGCACTGCAGCAATAATCAATCAAAATCAGATTGCCAGGACACCTGTCAAATTATGAACATCATAAATAATTATCACTGCATGCCCACCTCTTGGCCAAAATTGACGAAATCATTCCCAAACGCAAGTGTTTTGCCTGCTTGCACAATCAAAAATTTCGAGAACAACGACAACTGGCAGTATGACAGCAGATATGATCCCAACCTATGTTCAGACAGATGTCTTGATTCCTGCTCAAAGCGTGTGTATAAATTCACAGAAACTTCTTTGAGTCAAAACACAAGTTCTGGTCAAACCGTGATTGAGTTGAAATTCGACAACTCCCATTTTCTATTGTATTCGGAATCGGAATATATCGATTCAAACATGCGAGTCTTTCTTGCTAATCTTGGAGGAATTCTGGCTCTATTCCTTGGAATCAATTTACTTGGCGCACTTCGAGTTATGCTCTATGGGATTATATGGTTAGTAGCGTATTTTCATGAGCGATGCACTGACCAACCAATTGAAACAACGTCTTATGGTGTACAACACGACGAACAACAGGGCCGATTTGCTGAACTGTTGAGCATCCCAAGAAATACTATTGACCGCTTGCAGTGGATATTTGCGACTGTCTTGAAATATACAATTGGAACCCTCTTGCTCCTTTTAACTTTGCTGATCTCTATTAACATGGTTCAACAAGTAATTGGGTACTCCTCAAAAGAAACTTATTTGTCAAAAATTATTTTCAACAAAAGTATTTCATTTCCCAAATCAGAAATGTGCATTCAACTCAATTTGGATGAAACATCTCATATACAACTGGTCGGCGGCAATTCAAAACTAATTATGAACTACAGTGGATTTTTTGAATCGAAGTTCGAAATGTTCAGAAATTTGACTTCACTTCATTTGGAACTGTTCCATTTTGTTCACGTCTATCTGGCAGCAATAGATTGGTATGAAGTGCAAAACCTGCAGCAGGAAAACAACAACAACAACAACAACAACAACGCGATTAACTCACAATTTGCTCCTAATTTCATTGCAAAAGCCAACAACATAACTCTATTCGCACTGATCGAACTTGAAAACAGTTTGAAGCGGTCACTTGTTTCTGTTGATTTTCTCAAACAAATGTTTGGTTTGGTAGTAGCAGAAATTTTCTCCCTTCAAGCAGTGCAAAAGACGCGCAATGTTGCTGGAAATGTTACTGAAAACCGCATTGACATTGACCGTGTTGTTAAAGTGAACCAAGAAGAGGTCTGTTTTCAGTATCGCCTCGATCTCTATCCGTTTGTCAAAAATGAAAATGAAATGATCATGATAACGGCTAATTCCACTAATTCGCTGCCTTTGGGGTTTAATGAAACAGAAAGATTGATGACATTTGATTTTGTGGATGGACTAATGGATGGACGGAACAAGATTTCCGTATCGTTTGGCTCCATGGCCTCCAGAAGCTACAGCGTCGAAACAATTACTCAAGCGTTGCCAGCGGCTCTTGGTGTGAGACGTTTTAGCGATCAGCAAACGAGAAAAGAATGCATTGATGAATGCAGATTCGAGAATGTTTGGGTAAGAAGAGATTTTTTCAAATGAACTTGTTTGAAGGTCTTCTCTGGTCCTCATGGCCTCATAGCTGATAGGAACGCAAAAATGTGAACCAAGATTACTTATATGTGCCTTATGGTAGCTTCCAGGGAAATAGCCAGGACTGGCTGGGGAGGGGTATCTGGCTGAAGTTTCGAATAGGCTGATGGTTGCAATGAGCTGAAGGTTTCACCAGGTGAAGTGTGGCTAATTAACTTGACAGACATGAGCTAATTAGTGTGCCGCTTAAAATGAGAGGGAACAAGGTTCCACAGAGTCGCCCAATCTCTTTCTCTCAGTCGATTTCACTTTGCTCCTTGAAAGTGCCTTGTGATTCACTATGGGAGTAAACGGTGGGAAGGTACAGTGCTTAAATTATGCTGAAAATTTATTCGGCAAAAGATCCTACAAGCATGTACAGTCAACCCTTCTTAGCAGACATGAGCACGGGGGGTTATGGGCGTGATGTCACCCTCAAGGGTCCAGTTATCCCGGACCCTAAAACGATCGCGACATGATAAAACGTTTCAGCCAAGTTGTGGCGAAGATTTTTTGGACAAGCATTGGATAGAATCACCCCCCAGCCGAAAATTTTAGGAACGAAATCACCCCTCCACCCGTCAGACCGTGCTCATGTCTGCTATTTATAACGACCCACAAGAATCCTACCAAAGAATTGACCTGCACATTCTGGTCCACATTTTTCTAAGCCGAATTAAAAAAAACAGTAACTAATGTGATTTTCGAAATCTACGACCTCAGATGCATATAACAAGCCAAACTTGTATTTTGACTTTACTTGACTTTACTTTACTTGCCAAACTTGTATTTTGATCTTTAAGGAAAAATTTTGCGCTGTCGATTTGAACGGTTTTCTTTCCATATTTGTTTCATCCTATTAACGAAAAAGCGTTTCAGTTTGTTCGTTATAAGAGGGAGTTCATTTTAGCGATTCGTTATAAACTGCATGCACTGAGTAAGTCGAAAAACGCGTTTGCCATCTCTGCTTCTTGCCCAAAAACCTCCGCCTCCAGTACGCGCAAGATTTCATTGCGAATGCGAATTAACCGGTTTTTTAATCGCTTAATAACAGATGAAATATAAGCTAATGAAATCGGTCGGTAATTGTGCGACATCCTTTACTGTGTAATTGGGTTAAGGGGAATGGTTTGGAGAATGAAGGGATCTATTGGGTCGGGGAAAAAGTTCGTGCGGTTTCTTTTGACTTTGAAATGAATTGACTTCTGTGATACCGATTAAGCTGAAATTCGGTTTATCAGTTGTGCGAGCCATAGGATTTTTTTTTGAAAAAAAATTGTAGAATTTGGTCATAAGGTTACTGAGATATGACTTTGCAAAGTCACCGTTTCAGCTGATTCTAAACTTTTTGAACAGAGAATGATATCGGCTACAACATATTAAAAAATGACATGAATTCCTCTAGCTGTTGGCGGGAATTTAAAAGTTTACTTCAAGAACACGAGTTCTTCGACTTTGAAAATTCGTATTCATGAAGTAAACTTTTGATTTCCCGCCAACAACTGTAGGAATTCTTGTCATTTTTAATATGTTGTATCTAATATCTTTCTCTCTTCAAGCCAGTTGTGGCCAGTTTTGCTTATCATATTCGGTTTCCCCAGGGTTTTTATGCTACAATCAATCCTATCCAGAAGTGTTTCAATTAGGAACTTTTTTGTTATTGCCGATTCATGTACGGTGGCAATAGGATTTTAGGAGATAGACCTCACTTCAAATTTTTTGGCCAAACTTGGGTTTTTTGATGTTATAGCCAATTTTGCTTTACATATTCGGCTTCTCCAAGGTTTTTTTACACTAGAATCCATCATTTCTAAAAGTGTCTTAATTGGAAAATATTTTGTTATGGATCGATTTATGTGAAGTGACATTAGGAGGTGAACCTCACTGCGAATTTTTCGGCCGAACGGGAGTTTTTTGATGTCGTAGGCAATTTTGCTCATCATATTCGACTTCTCGAAGTTTTTTCACACTAGAATCCATCATTTCTAAACGTGTCTTAATCGGAAAATATTTTGTTATGAACCGATATACGTACAGTTGCAATAGAAGGTAGATATGTGCCACTAGCGGAAAAAGAGCATATGTGCTCACATTAGAATAAATACGGTTATTTCTTCACTTTTATGCCCTTTAATTTGCGTTTTCCGGCAAGAATTAATAAAAATTTGAATTTTCCCTCAAAATTTGAATTTTTCCCGCAAAATTTGAAAAATGACCATAACTGCAGTACCCAAATTTGGATACTGTAGTTAGTGCCACCCCCTCCCCCCCGCGATGGGTCGCCAGGCTAGAGCCGGCATCGGACCCCAATTACACCTATGCTTTTCGTATATACAGGGTGTCTCAAAAGTCCTTTTACACTGTTTGAACGGCTATAACTTCGCTTGTATGATTCTGATTTTCGTGAAGTTTGCTGCCTTCGATAGATCTTGTCAGAACTTAGACATTCGTTTTTCATTTGTCGAAAACCGTTGAGAATTACTCATTTTATGCCTGGTGGAACGAAAATACGCGTTTTTGCATTCTTGAAACTCAGCGTGCTACTTTTGTGCAGACATGGGCACGGCTGGCAGGAGCATACCTCTGCATGGGTGCCACACTGAGAGTTCGTTCGTTTTTGCATTTTTTGAATCAACTCATTCGAGGTCATCCGATATTTTCTCAAAAAAACGCGCAACAACAAAACGTCGACCAGCACAAAAGTTGTACTGCTAACCGTCATCGTAACCATAGAAATGTGGTTTCAGGTACAATGTGGCTGCTCGGCCACCAACTGGCCGACACTGAAACATTTACGATTTGGCGACGGCGGCAATGATTTTGATTGTCAGCTACTAACGTACTTCAAGTGTTTCAATGGCAGCGCAAATGTTTTTCAACAACGTAAAAGTTCTTGCGAAAACTCTTGCTTGGGCTATTTTAAAACCATCAATTATCGATCTTCGGGAACTACGAAGTTGTCTCTTGATGGCGCGAGAATCGAATTGAAGGTCAGTCAATTTGAGCATGACCAGTATTTATTTATGACATAGTATGAACGGATGTAAAAAGTGTCGAGGCAGAATTTCTGCAACGAGTTTTTTCGACATCTTCGGAAGATTTTTTTCCGGTGGGTAGGGTAAAAGAAACTGCAGTGTGATTTAACCGAATTTGTTTTCAGGTCACCGCGTTCGAATACTTGACTTTTCAAGAACCTGTGGTTTCTTTTGCAAACTTCACTTCTTCGATGGGCGGAATGCTCAGTTTATTCGTGGGACTGAGTTTCTGGAAGATTCTGCGCATCATTACATCGAGGATTACTTTTCTCGTCAATATCGCTAAGATGTGTGCCAATAGCCAGTAGTTGTTCCTTACTGAATTAGAAACTGAATGTTTTTCTGTACTTTGATTTTGCGGCACTCTGGAAATTGAACAATAATGCTCCCCCTTGATCTTGATTCACGCATGGTGTTATGGCACTTGTGGGGGAAACATAACGGTGGAAAGAAAGCAAGTGATATTCATTTTTTGTTTGTAATCGTCGGTAACAGTGATAGAAGGACGGTTGAACTCTACATTACTGAGAAACGCATTGTTGGGACAAACCCGAAAAGTATGAATTATTGTGATAAACTCTATATGTTGAGACAAAATTTTGAGGGCGCTTGGTGTTCCAATAATATGACTTTAGTCTATTGAAAACAGTGTTTGAAAAAAACATCACAATTTGCAAAGCATACAAACGTAGGTCTTTCAACCGTACTTCCCTGTCAACTCTTTGACATCGTCTCTTTGCTTTCATTACATGTCAGTCCAAAACGAACAAGTTTCCCAGCCTCCTCCCAACCGTTCTCTCTCCCCTCCCCAGCTGCATCGTCAGCTTCAGTTATTTGCCAAGAAAATGTATTGTAATCTCAGGAAGAAGAGTTGAAAAACCGTAGAGGTGAGTCATCAGCAGAAGTCATGTCTCCTTATTTGAAAGGTAAACGCAAGGGAGTTCCACCAACGATACGGTTTTTAGAGCACTGTTCTTGCGCCCGTCTTTCCTTGAATTTTTCATCGTCGACTCAACGAAATATCTTGCGATAACGACTGTCACGCAGAATGTTGCTAATATGACTTCCTCAAGAACATTATTCTACAACATCTACCAAATGATTTGCTCGCCCGTGCAAACGATTGATTGCTGGGTGTTTTATCAGTAGATCCCAATAGATCACCTACCCAATACACAGTAGATCACATGCACATCACCTCAGATCACCTCAGATCCATTCATAACTTGACACAATCAGTGGGCAAAAATAATTGCATTCTGAGCGACAAAATGTTGACAAATTATTGCAATTGGCAACTGGCAAATGGTCAGTTTATAACCACAGATATCTCAGTTCTTATTGCAGTTTGAAAGTTAGAATCATGCCATTTGGTCAAGTTTTTCGCGAAGTCCGAGAAGTACAGTAAAAACCGGATAAGAGAGAATGCACGGGGAACGGAAAAAAATCTCCCTTATCCGGTTTTCTCCCTTATGCGGAACCATTTTTTTCTCAGATACTGTAGTTTATATCATTTGTCAATGCATTGTTGCCAATTTTGACAATAATGATGTCACATGTCAGTGACAGTCAGAATATGATCAAGAACAACGAAGAACAACAAAAACAGCGGACATAGAAAATGTAAGATTCATATCATTTCTGGCGATTTCGAGAAAACAGTCTGTCAGTATCTATTTAAATATCAAACTTGTTAGTTCATCGTATACGTCTTGAATCAATTCGAAACAAAGCAGTGTTTGCCGAAAATCGATCATATCAGTGAGTATCTTACAACAAAAACTTTCAGTTATTTGGAATACTTCTTAATTTTATATCATCCATATTTCGCACTGCAATTTGATTTTGTTGACCTTAAATTAACTTCTTTTTCAGTAGGAAACAAAGACGAATCAGAAGTGTGAAGAAAAAATAAAAATAATGCGCAAAAATTAGACAATTCAGACCGATCCAAAAGCTGAGGTTGCCCCAAATGCGCCAAGAAAATCAGAGAAACCGGTTGTAAAAAATTCTTGTTTTCACCTATTTTCATTGAGCTCTGATTGACCAGTCACGGGTTGTGCAGGCCAATTTCATTTTTAATTTCTATTGTCAAATTCGTGATCAGCATAAATAATGTAGCATAAAAGTATTAAAATATTACTCATAATATTTGACCCACAATCGAAATTGGCACAAGTGATAGAAATGCACATAAAGTGTCCAAAACCGCATTCCGAAATAACTGGAGAGGGGGAGTCAAGTTGACATCAAATTTCGTGTCACTTTTCCATACCGAAAAAAATGTAAGGGTCTCCTTTTTCCATAACCCCAACCTGGTACCTGGTAAGCGATCCTGAGTGGGGGATTTTAGAACAATTGCATTCGATGCATTAATAACTTCATTGAAAGAAGCTGGGAACCAGCTTTTTATAATCTGCTGGCTTAATAAGGTGAACAAAGTAAAGAAATCAATACTTAACTACATGCCTATTATACAAATGTACGTCAATCAGGGGATCCTGTACATTATCTGACTAAGATATGCGACATCCAAATCTATCAGTATACTTGATTAATGTGTGTGTGTGTGTGTAGTTTTAAGATGCAATAATATGTGTAGAAAGCAAAAATTGGTTATGATGAACGTTTTTTTGTAGAACAACAGATTGTCTCCTTTGATGGTTTAATTGAATTTTTGTCTTGAAACAAATGCAATACTATTGAAAAGATCCTCACTACACGGGGTAGGGCCATTTTTGGATACAAAAATTGCACTCAATGAAAGGATCAAAACTTAAGAGTCCTATTCACGGCCATTTTTGATTAAAAAAACCTGATGTAACCTGATGACTGATGCAAGCATAAATGCCCTTATGTCTACTACATAAATACCAAATTTCAGCCAAATCAGTGAAGTCTACGAGTTTTTCTGACCATTTAAAATATGAAACACTTAATTTGATCACCCTGTAGAACCTACGTGAAATGGTAGCAATAAGAAATCAGGAAAGAGGGGAAATAAACTCAGTTGGTTGCGGTAGATGCGGCAAAACGGACGGTACGGCAGAGATGGGGCACTTTTTTGAACCTGAAAGCGTTCTTTCTAAAGGTCGATTCGGGCGCTTTGGGAAGCAGGGCGTTTGCTCCTCTTAATACTCGCCATCGCCGACGCATTGTGACCGAGAACAACTGAAGATAATTTATTCAATCGTCATATATAAAGTAAATCGCAATTTTGTGAGAACTAGATGACATGTTTGTTTCTTAGAAGGTACTCTCTTGGGGTACTAGAGAAACTTAAATGTAAAACTTCAATGACAGTAAATAGTTAGAGTCGACGACAGCATTCTTCAAATATAGTTTTATTAAATGTTGTTGAAAAAACTTCGCAGCATTCTTTTTGGTTTATTAGCTATCCGTGAATCGCTAGCAGATGGTCAGCCGCGATGGCCCCAACCAACAACAACAACCCCTGATTATGGCGCAATGCGGGACACCTCGCCACTTTGCTATATCAGTGACTACGGTATTGCTTACACAGTTGATGGAATTTTAAGATTTGAACATAACGACGATACTGCCTGTCAATTCTTTGGAACAGCTCCGGTTTGCAAGGGCACTTGTCCAAAGGCTTTTGCTTTCGCAAGATGCATTCACAATACTGGTGGAGGAAATTTGTGTTTGGAAGGCTCGAAAATGTTCTGCTGTAAAATTGGCGAGAAAACGCGATGAACAACAAATTCAACGTCAATTCAATGACTTTCCTACTGGTTATTTTTTTCCAAGCGGCACTTTTCAAGCCTATCAAAATTTACATAAAGTACCAAAAATTTGCATAAATTTCCATACCGTAAGCCAATTTTTGGGCAAACTTCAATTCAATATCCGTGGTTTATTTGATATTTTCCGAAAATTGGTTTTGCACAAATAGAAAGGTTGCTTTGCTGCATACTAATCAGACTTTTGTAGGCATATCGAGTGATCAGTCAGTCATTGAAGTGTTTAATTCAGTTTTTGAATTCGTCCCACTAGTTCAATGTAAGTTCAATGCAACGATGAATAATGTGTAAGAGGGACGCTATCTTCGCTGTTAATCAACATCATTTATTCTTCATTGGCTACCTCTCCTTTTATTTCATTACAGAACTAACAGTTTATAAGTTGTCGAGACAATACGTAGGCAGAACACTTCAGGAGAAAGCAAAACAATTCACATATTTCTCAAGCCGGAACAAAATCAGGTACCACAAGTCAGCGTTTTGGTCAACATGCTTGGCAATACATGCCAGTATTTCATGCTCCGCAAATAATAGCATTACAAACTCCATTACTCGTGCATATTTGAATATCTGAGACTAAGAGTCGATGAGTCTTTGAATACCACCTACCAGAGCCACTACTCTTTCGAATCAAAGATTGTGGTGGACAAAAGTTTAGCACCGCTACGTGGTTTTTTCATTTTTGTTAATTTACTCTTCAATAATGAGCTCGTATG
>JAQGCX010001441.1:0-11029 GCA_034700205.1 Plectus parietinus
CATGCAAGTAGGCTACGCAGTTCTGCGTAGTGAGCTCTAATGTTGGCGTGTGCTCAAACAATTGATACCGAATGTGCACTTACCCGGGTTCGACTGTATGTGAGGTGTATGTGTATAGTTCGTAGGTGAGAACAAAGTCTGGACTACAAGTTTTATTGTATAAGCAGAAAAGCCAAACCGAGTAAATCCCTGGCATCACATCTGCCTACACGCACGTTCTATCGAAAGTAGTGACAACCTGAAGACATTGCACACCAACAGGCTGGATGGTATCCCTTTAACAATTGCCAGCCACGCAGTAAAAGCCGAACCGACACAAACATTCACAGATTTCTACAGTCTTCACTAATGCGTCAACCATTTTTCACAACGACAAAGACGCGTGCAACGCCATATATACAATACAACAGTCGGTCGGATGGTGCAGCAACTCGGTGAATGCGAATGATGAACAAAGTACAGTATCCCTCCGTGTGAGAGCCAACAGAGCCACGGCGGAGCTACATAGAGCGGGTCGATGGTGCGACACATCCCGAATAAATAAAGCACGGCGATGAAGGCCTACGGCTGTTCGAAGTAACATATGAACACAAACAACGGGGTTACACTCGGCTCCATACATTGCACTCCGACCGTCTGTACTTGTCTGTTGCACACATAGCCCGGTGAGTGGAGGAGAAGACAAATGCAAAACGACAATTGGCCTACATTGGTTCGATTCTTACGTGAGACAGAGACTGGAGGTGGTCGAGGGAACAACGAAACACGACGAACTAATTCTCATATCACTCGGAAGCTGTTGCTACTCGGCCCGACGGACAGTACTACGCCCCCACTACTCGCCACTCAATCTAATATACACACAGATGCGCAGACAGCTAAACCACCGGTACGTACCCACAAAGAGCGTTAGTCGGAATATACCGTATCGGAAAAGACGCGCATCACATCGCCGCTAGGACTAAGCAAAGTAGAGTTTTGTACAGCAAAGATTATTCCTCGAATAGTGGGCACAGGGCTAGGTAACTACGCGTTTAGTGCGGCCGCCCGCGCCCCCTCCGACACAGAGTGGGATTAGCAGTTGGAGACAAGAAGGGCGCGGCCGGCACGGTCCTACAGATGCGCTCTACGCATCCTACTCCGCATTCAAGCACACAGTACAGTATGAAGCACACGAGAAGTGCCACACCACCATCTCACCAACAGCGGCGACGGGCGGGCGACAACGGTCAGCGGACGAGACAATCAGGGCCATACCAACACACACACACTTACAAGACACGGCGCCGTCGGGGCGGAACGAGCAACATCACGCGAAAATAATTTAAAATGTCAATAGCAAAATATATAAGCATGATTCGATTTCACGTTGATATTATCGATAAGAGACACCTTAGCCGTCACCCGTCTCTATGCATTAACAACCAAATAGGCGGTTCGAACAATTCAAGTAAGAAGACAGCGAGAAGAGTACTCGTAGACAGTGGGACACTACGCTGAACGGAGACGACGTCTGCTCGGAAGCCAACCCCGACTCGAGCTACGTACAAAGCCACCAAGAGAACGCCAGATACAGTACTCGCGGAAACAGAACCGTATCCCCGTGCAGAAAAAGCGAAAAGACACATTGTCGGCGACCCACTCATACCCATTCTAACCGTCCAAGTACAATACGAGTCGAAACGTCTAGACCGCGCGCTACAGTAACTGGGTGAATTCTGCAGTCTCGCACACGCACAAACCGTCAATAACACGCGACAACATCGGGAAGGGGCGACATGGACGCCAAGGACACTGCATAACGATCAGAAAATAATCCAATATCCACGCGCTGCCAAACAAACCGCAAGTCGCGCAGTTACACAGTACCCCCATGTGGACAGTTGGCAAAGGCGAGCAAGAAGACCACACAAAATTCAACGACCATGTTACAAGGTTCCGCGTCACTACAACACCATAACACGGTGGTCGCGAGCGGCGAATCGAAGGAAAGTCAGGTCGCTCTCGTCGCACGCGCAAACACAGTACCCCGACGGAGAAGCCCACGTCGAAAATTGCACACATCTCATCACAGACTATACGGTAGTAGTTGTAGTAACAGCAAATCGACCAATAACGCGCAATCTAATCAAAACGGTCGGAAAAACACCACTCAATTCGGCTTTGGCTCCACTGAGCTGCAAGTCGGCGCCGCTGCCGTCAACAAGTGCTTGATCTCGGGCGGCTCGGCGTCGTAGTCGGTGGCGATGAGCGCGTCGATCTGCGTCTGCACTTCGGCCGACGGCGGGTTCTGCAGCGTCACCATCAACGAACACCAGGTGGCGCTGCGAGCACGGCGCACAGCTTTGTTCAGCGATTGCAGCGCACTGGCCAGCGACAGCGTGTCTGAAAAAAGGCATTTGCTGCACGAAACTGACACAACTCAACACTCTCCAAGCACGCTTCTCACTAAATTCTTAGCAACGCGTTTCATTCGGAATGCTTTAAATACAAGACAAAAATATGGCAGTTGTGGCCCAATTCGCTCCTCGTTTTCGAATTTCCACGTTGGAGGAGAGGATGCGTATATCTCACACAAAGCGTCGAATACAAACAATCGTATCTTAGAATTTGAGCAGGGCACTCGAATCAATTGAGCAACGAAGCAAAACGATGGAAAATGACGGGCACGCATACCTTTGTCCTCCTGAAGTCGACTAATGTCGCCGCGAAGTTGTTGGAAAATATTGGCACGCTCCTGCAGACGGCACTGCTGCAACATCTTGACGGCATCGACCAATTCGCGCATTGCGCCATGCACGGATCGCGACAACGGCTCGTTGCGCAGTTGTTCCATCTTCGCGAGCAATGTAATAACCTGAAGTGCACAATGATTGAATATTCGTAAGACTAAGAATGAGCGACTGCGGTGACGCGATGATCGCCTGCGCGATAACGCGGTGGTGTAAAGCGGAAGTGCGACTAACCCGAGCATGTTCGCGGAAGTAGTCGACGATCAGTCGGTCGACGCGCGACGGACCGGTGGGCAGTCGAGGGATGGGAATATTGTTGGCGCTGCTGATCTTCTTGCCCAGGTTGTGTCGGGCGAGCTCGGCCTCGGTCTTCTTGCGCTCCTTCTCGAGCTGTCGGTACTGCTCCGTGCACTCCTCCAGACGTAGATGCAATTCGAGCGCCGGTCCGCTGCGTGGTGGTCTGAACAAACTCTTTGTGTATTACGTCATTACTTTGTCGAAAACATGTTTGTCTCACTGATGATGACAAAATGATTCACAATCACGCAGTCCCCAGTGATTCATTTACCGCGTAAAATATGACGAATATTCCACGGGTGCGTTTTAAGAAATAGAGTGCGATTTCTAAGAAACCACAAGACTCGGTTTTGTGGAAACTAACTATGTGGGAAGCGATTACGAAAGCCGACAAAGACGATGACGAAGAGCACGACTTACTTGAGCATTCTGGCGGCGCCCCACACTTTGTGCGCATGGGGGACGAGCCCGGGCGTGAACGGCATTCCGGGAAGATTGAGGTTGGGCGCTGCGAGGTATGCGAGCGGTGGCGGTGGCAAATGCCCGGCCACGATCATGGCGTACACTTGCTCGTACAAGTTGCTCAGCTGCGCCGGCGGCGGCGTCGACCCGTTGTTGGCCAGGTTGTGCTGTTGCTGAGCGGCGGCGGCGTAGGCGCGCAAGTACAGGTCCTGCAGCGCTTCCTCGGACAAGTGCGCCTGGACTCGCGGTGACGTGGGCCGCGGCAATTGCTGCTGATGCGCGGAAGCGTTGAGCTGATGCGGGCTGGGCTGCGTCGGTGGACACAGGTGCGACGACGGCCCGGTGGGACTGCGCATCATGTGGCTGTTGTTCGTCGTGTGCGGCGCCGATACGTGGATGCCGAGCGGTTGCTGCTCGTTTGGCTGCGCCGTCTTCGTATGGTTCGACATCGACTCGGGTCGGTGCGCGACGATCGGTCGCATGCCGTTGGTGGTGGTGGCGGTCGAGGCGGCGACGTTGTTCCCGTTCGACCAGGGTTGCTGCGGGACGGACGACGGCTTGTTCGACTCGAGCTTGGCGGTCGGCTCGAATGCGCCGACGCCCTGTCCTTCAATCTTCAACTTCAGCAGCTCCTGAATGAGGTTGTACTCGCGCTCGGCGTTGGCGAACGGCACGATGAACGCGTCTTCGGCCAACTTATGGCGCACGGCGGCGGGCGGCGTTGGCGACACGACGCGATGGCCCGAGTCGAAGGTGGTCTGTCTTTGCCAGGCGTCGCCCGGCTGTTGACTGCCACTGCTGCCAAATTGCTGTTCGTTCATGGAACCGTAGGACACGGAGTCGCGGTTCTGGTAAAAGTGAGCACGCGCCGATTGCTGCGTCTGCGGACTGGTCTGCCGGAAGAGATGACCGTTGCAGGGACGCGCGTAGCCTTGATCGTCCTGGTCGGGCGAGGCGCTCCACGCGCCGTTGGTGGGGTACATGTTGTTGGGCGAGCTGCAAGACATGCGTATTCACGTGCACAGTGGAGCGCTGGCACGCGCGAGGACGATCGATCGCCGACAGACACGGCGAAGATTGCCCAAATGCCGAGATGCGACCGCCACTGCGATCCCGGCGATTACCGGGGGTCCGGTGTCAGGCACCATCTTCGACCGACAATCCGAAAGCTGCCGACCGGCGACGACGACGGCCCAGTTTCGCGCCCACCGACAAAGTCGGCGCCAATCATTGGGCGGTTATCTCTTATCTCGGGTCGACTCATCGCCCGCGCCCGCCTTTCCCGCCGCCTCTTCGCGCCTGGCACGCCCGACCCCTTCGCGCTTCTTCCGTCTCTTCTTCGCACGCCCGTCGCCCCACAATCGCCACACACTCACCCGTGGAACGGCGACGTGATCTCCGCCGTCGAGTCCGAGCCAGAACGCACACTATCCGGGCGGTCCGACGTGCCGAAGCTGTGCGAATCCTCCGTGTCCTGCACCCAATTGTAGATCGACTCCATCTTCCAGCCGGACAGCTGATCGGTCGCTGGCACGCCGTCGGTGTGCGCGCGTGCGCCGTTGCCCAAGGTCGAGGCCGCCAGGTTGCCGGCCGAGGTGCTGCTGAGCAGACGATCTTCGCCCTGCGGCGACCAGCACGACTGGAACAGACTGTTGGAGGCGACTGCGGCCGAAGAGCCGCCGGTGGGCGCCGAGTGCAGCTGCTGCTGGACGGAGAAGTCGTAGGGCATCTGTCCCCAGATACTGGCCTGCTCGCGCTGCATCTGCAGAGTGCCGGCCGATGACGACAGCGAGTCGGCGCCGGACGGACTGAACTTGTTGCGCGACGTTGGCGCCGTGTCGAAACAGACGCTGCCAACGGCCATCATCCGACGAGTAAACGGAGCACAATCCGAGGTTAAAATCGCAGACGAAACAATGAGCTGCAAAGAAACGCGCGTCAAAACGATGAACAACAAATACGCGCCGCGATTGTCACGCACGCCGAATGACGCATAGCAGTGACTAAACGCATCCGCAGTGCCGCAGTTGTCAGAAAAGCGCGGTCGGCGAGCGAACAGGCGGTGATCGGGCAATGATGACGAGATGTTCGCTCGCCGAAGACGTAGCGGTGTCACGCGGCGTTGCTGGCAGGAAGAATGAGTCAATACCAGACGTCGCGTCATCGCCACCGTTGCTGCAGCCGAGCGAGCCTCGTTCGGGTCGGGCGACCGGCTGGCACAAACGGAGCGGGTGCCAGCCCATGCCAACACGTGACCGGCCTCGCTAGCCATCCAATGAGCGCACATGCGCCTTCTTGGCAAAATGTCCAGGCGCCCTCAGCTGATCGACCGACGCGCCGCCTACTCCTACGGAGAACTCGCATCCACGCGCATCAGCGCGACACGCCGTCCATGGGTGTGCAAAAGCGAAGAGTGAATGAGGTGGTCGGCGATGACGACTGCGCCGGGGTGTGGACCGGCGCTTGCTGGCACACTCTGTTGACACAGACAGCGGTGGCCGGGGCCGCCTTGTCTGACTGACAAACAACGGGACGTCGCGCCCAGCACTGCGTCCGCATGGGACGGGCGTGAAGCGGCGGAAGTTGACCCGGCTAATCCCCGCCAGTCACCGCGGTCGGCCGACCCGGCCGAACGGCACCGTGGAGGACGACGACGCGGCCGGCGCGAACGAACAAGACGGAATCGTAAGAATGCACTGCGCCAGGCACAACACGGCCCGGTCGTGAGCGCGCACACGCAAGGCCAGACGGCGACCTTGTGCGCCTCGACCGGACCGCCACCGTCGCCGACGACCGCACGCGCTCCGTCCTCGTGTCCCTCGGCGCTCGGCGACTGACCAGCGGCGCGGCTGGCACCGAGGGGCGCCGGAAGACGCGACTGTCACCCGATGGCCCGCATTCCGCAACAGTCCGCGTCGACTAGCGCCCTTTTTCCAACGCGGAGACACACTTTCGTCGCGTCAGAAAACATGGCGCAACAAACAAGGCGTCTCTAGCTGGCGGAGTGCATTATCACCGGCCGAGCACGCGACAACACCAAGCGACCCACGCCGTTGGCCGGAAACGCCGGGCGGACAAGAGAAAGACGCTAAACCTGCTCTTTGTGCGGCGGCGCACGGGCGGTCGCCAAGCCGCGTCACACCGCGGGCGAGCACGCAATTGCCAGTCAGCCGGCTCGGTCAGACGTGTCGGCAGCACAAAATATTGGTGGCCGTGCGCGGGCGACCAAATGCGCATCGACGTCGCGTGTGGGCGGAATGGTATAATGAATGGAAACGGAAGGAGCAGCTAGCGGCATGAATGAACGCCGCGCTATCAACGCCATCCACGCGGTCCCGGCTACCCGACCGTTGTGGCAACGAGGTGTCCCGCGCGCTCCTAGCAACGCCACCACGCCGAGCAGCAGCTCGCAAGATGACTGACACGAACGATAAGCGAACAGGGTTCCGTTTTGTTTCGCAATGCGCAAACTGCACGCTTGCACCGCAGCGCATGATGCGCCGGGCAAATCGCGAGCAAGCAAAAGCCGCCGTCAGCAGCGCAGTGCAGAGATCAGACCGGGAGATCAGCTGACTACCTCGCGCTCCATTCCGCTGAGTCGGCAGGCGACGACCGCGGATAGCGACGAGTGGCGAGAAGAAGAAGAGTGCTGCGACGGACGCGCCAATCACTGTCGCCAGGTTCGCAACGCGTTCGACCGGGTCGTCGTCGCGACGGCCGACATTCGCTTCGCGATCGAGCGCGTCGACCGTCGAGCGCACTGCGGGCGCGAATAACAAGAGCGGGCGACGGAAGGGTGTGACGGCCGCCAAGCAGCTATCATTTTCGAAATACGAAATCGGCGCGCGCCAGTTTAGACAAAGAGCGCGACACGCAGACGCAGCCAAGGTCGGCCGGGGTGTGGCGGCCGACAGACGGCTCGCGATGACGACTTGGGCGCCCGTCGGCTCGCACCACCTGGCACTGGCGACGGCGCAATTGAGAACACAAGGCCAAACGAGGTGCGCGCAGGCCACGGGGACGACCAAACTTTACACCGGCGACCCGACCTTTTGGCAGCCGTCCATCCGCGCACATCGCGCCTTACGGAAGTGTCGACTCGGCCGGTCGGTCGGAGCGGGCTCAGTTTGCCGCCGCCATGTTTACTATGTGCCCTTGAGCGCCAGGCGGTGCCAGCCAGGCTCCGCGCGCCAAAACCGCACTTCTTTGCGCAACTTGCACAATCATTCGACCCCGGCGGTCGTCTTTTCTTTCTCCAAGCGCGACCGCGCCGAGCCGTCTAGACGCGCGCTGCCGCTTCTTCAGGCGCCCTCGATACCGAGACAGGCACCGCCCAGCACATGCAACCCCCCCGCGCTTCTTCCGCAAACAAACAGTACCGGCCACCCACCGGGCGACAGCAGTCCATCGTTCTGACGTCACCGACGCGCAATCAATGAACGCGACAGCTAATTGAACGGGCCGTCGCGTCAACAGCGACAGAAACGCGCACTAGCGGCCTGACGTCAAGCATCTTGTGATCAGCACGAACAGCGCCACCAAGCCCACATAACGCCGACAACACGGATGCGACGGGACGGAGAGAAACCACGCCCGTATCGCGCTGACGCAAAAAGCGGGTCGCCACCTGGCGCGCACTGTCAGCGCGACGTCAATCAGCGCGAGCTTCATGGAGAGAGTCATGCTAGCCGTTAAGCATGAGCGGCTCGGACGGCAACCGCAGTCGTCACGCCGACCGGCGCGGCACACCAATCGCGTGCAGCATCGAAGGAACACTGCGGCTGCGATGAGCGACACGGACGCAGAAAATTGCTGACGCCGACGAAAACGTGACCGGGCAGTGAGTTGGCGACGCAAGCAGTGGACGACAAGCAATCGTGCACGAATGACCGTCCACAGACGAGTTCCGGGCTCGGGCCGAAAAAAGAGCGCAAAGTCATCTGCGCGACCAGTCAGTCAGCTCGGCCGAATCGGTCACGGCCGCGCTCTCCTCCGCCGACATCCCGCGAGTCGCCGACGGCTCGTGTCCAACGCCCGCGTGCATCGCCGCATTGCCTGACGTTGCGCAAGCCGAGTGACGTGCACGTCCCGTCCCGTCCGCCGCAACGATTGGCCGCCGCCCCGCGACAATGTCGATCGTCGGTGTTTGAAGCGCACCACACGGAAATCAGCTGACGACGATGGCAGCGGCTGGCGCGAGCTCGCCTCCAACGTAAACACTCGGTCGGCCGCCGCCGTCATTCATAAAAACGCGCGCACACGCAGCGCCGCCACTGCGGCTCACACGCGAATCAGCGCCGCCGCCTGGGTGGCACGGCTTATCACCGCTCAGACGCAGCGCCCACGCCCCGCAACAACGCCACGTACACCAACAACCCCAACCAACCATCCGTATCGACACGACTCGGGCCGATCAAAGCGAGCATCTTGCGCAAGAAAATGGTGAACGTTCAGTGAACCGTTGTGTTGGCGAATGCAGATAACGTTGCACATGAGCTGTCGCGTGTAGGGCGCGAGCGTTACTCCACAGTTACAACGAAACATCATCAATGCACATTACAATCGACAGTGAGAGGCGATCCGACTACGTCACAGGCGGTCGTGGGCACCCATCCGGATCTCGTCCAACGCTCAGTCGCCCAACCAAACAGTGTCGCCCTACCTTTGTCACAACGCGTCCGATCGACCGACTCACTAACGTCGCTTCCTACAAAGCGCGTCGATAAGGAAACGTGCAAACCGCAAAAAAACAACGTACCATGTCCATTTAGACCGTGCTCCCGGCTGATTGACTTTGCTTCGTTCCCGCATGCGAGGATCGCGTGTCAGTAGTCCGGCTGAAAAATACCCAATCAATTCACTTTTCTCACACTCAGGGACAAAGAACGTTCAATATTTCACCGAAATATATGCATCATCAGATACGTTGTCTTATTAACACAGCCTTTTCATAATTTATGGAGACCGACTGCTAAAATGTTTTATCAAAACAATACCAAGACTGCTCGAGCATTACTTACTCCCACCCCGTGAGAAACATCGCAAATGCGCAAGATTAATATAAAAGTTTTAAAAAGATGAGGCGTGGACAAATAAAGCAAAAAACTGAGCACACCGAGTCGCAGTTGATTGCGCTCGGCATCGGAGACGAACGCGCCGAGACAAAAAGCGACGCCGAGACGCGTGGCCGACGGGATGGACGTCGAGCCGCCCGGTCCTTCCGTCCTCGCCTCCACGTCGAACTGGCCGAGTCGGTTGAGCACGATAAACGGTGCCAGCAGCGTTTCCCTTAAACACCACAATACAACCACCAGCGCCAACACATTTCTCTTTCCCACCAACTTGGTCGCGACCGCAAATGTTATAATACCGAATCGCAGGAGAATGGCACATTCATAATAATTTTGACATTAGCTTAAGAGACGATTTTTGTAAGGACCTAGTTTGCCTTGGCACCGTTTGCAAAATGTTTTCTGATTGCGCTAAAATTCATGCATATGAAGTGTTTAGTTTGGAACACAAAATTCGAAAATTATACTCAGATTTTTTTAGAAATTTTAACCCCTAGTTATGCCCAAAATTGTTTCTAAAATTTCAGTTCTATCAAAAAATTTATATTCCAATCAAAGCTTTTTCTGTTTCTGAAAATAAATGAAAATAAAAGGTTGCATAAATCGAGCAATATCTCAGCACAGAAGTAACCGTTTTTCATTAATCTTGCACTAATATTTTTCTTTGATTTTTCTTCATTTTCTGAGGAATTTTCAAAATTTCGACCAAAAAAATTTGATAAGGGCCCCCCCTTTAATTGTCATTTTCGATGCCCTACTCATACCACTTTCGGCTCACGTTTCACGCACGGCGGCATGCCAATTGAAATTTTGATGGTACCATTCGATAGAGAAGAACAAGGGCTATCATTCTAAGGTAAATTTTAGAATACCATTGGTACAGGTTTTTTGCGAAAATCGAAAAATCTCAAAAATGACAAATTCAAAATTTAGTATTCCAAATTTCACATTTAAAAAAGCATCAAAACTCAAAAAATATGATGATTTTAAGATTCCTCTCATCATTTCCAATCGAATAGTGTACTTCTTTTTAAATTTTGATTAGAATATAAATTTTTTGATAGAACTGAAATTTTAGAAACAATTTTGGGCATATAAATAAATATGGGTTAAAATTTCTAAAAAAAATCTGAGTATATTTTTTTGAATTTTGTATTCTAAACACTTCATATACATGAATTTTAGCGCAATCAGAAAACATTTTGCAAACTGTGTCAAGGTACTTAAGAAAATGCTCAGTGCTTATAAAAATCGTGTCTTAATTAAATGGGAGAAAGATTAGTTTTGCATGTACAGGGTGGGCCACCGTGAAGTTCAGATGTTTAAATTGCTGCAGACACTGCAGTTTTCATCCCATCAAGCTGAAATTTGGTACACATATGCCTCATATAGTAACTTAAAAGTGTTTAAAATTTCATGGTGATCGGTGGTGAATTACTGGTTTTATGCAATTTTTGTCAGAGACGG
>JAQGCX010001442.1:0-11013 GCA_034700205.1 Plectus parietinus
ATAAGAGGGGCCCCCTCTTATTTGGTTCCCGTTTTTCAGCCACCAAAATCCTATTTTCCGAATAAGAGGGGGCCCCCCTCTTTTACGGAAAATCCCGGTACTAGAGTAACAGATTTTAGTAATAGTACTTTTACTAACTAAAATCTTTTTGGACGAAAATTACTTTACTTTACTAAAATTAAAATACTCAACTATTACTATTACTACTAAAATTTGAGTTAAATTTAGTACTAAAATTAAATTAACACTAACTAAAATCTTTTTTGGACAAAAGTTACTTTACTTTACTGAAATCTTTTTCGATAAAATTACTTACCTTACTTTACTGGAATGAAATTTCTCAACTTTTGCAACACTGACTCTAACTGGAGAGATTTGCTACCTCAAACAAAATTGGAGATCGCAAATTTGTTTACGAAAATTAGGGAATATCACAGAATTTTTAAGCGGCAATTCAAATTTGCGGTCGATTTCGACTTTCTGAACAATGGAACCAGAAAAAATCAAAACAAGCTCAGCTCATTTGTAATGATAGGCAAATCTGACCACATAACAAGCACATTCCGGCAGGTACATTGTGAAATTTTAAGGAGGCTTCTGCCCTAGCTTTAGATTCCCACACCCTTTTCGTCCAAAAGTTATAAAAATGGCCACAATTTTTCTATCCTTCGACTAACTGAATTTTTTTGGATTAAAAAACTGGAATTGTTCGAAATCACAAAAAAATCGCTGAACAACTTGCAACTTGCTGAACTACGTAATTTCATCAGAAGTAAACATTCTACTCAACGTCTGTTTCACTCGGCTGTTAAGCTTTAAAAATGTACGAATAAATAGTGATTCACACAGAAAGCTTTTAAACTCGAAAAGTTCTCTTTATATTGATTTACGCATGATTTGCACTTCAAAAAGTATTTATGCTGTACTTCGCACACCTAAAAATCATTATGCAATGACTCAAGTCATGACTCAGCTGGAACCAACATTATTTGGAAAGGAAAGTAAAATTGTCTGCCATATTTTCGTTCGCGGAACAATATTGGCAAGAAACTCATTTGACTCTGATCAATGCTCCACAGAAAGTGTATTTCACCGTGAAGCGCACATTTTCCAGGCTTCAGATCATTATACGAAAATACACCATCTAGACTGGTATCTGGAGCGCAATAGGCATGACTATCAAAGACGAAATATTTAAAACGAAGATAAAACAGAAAAAGGAGAGGAAATCAAATCAGGAATGAATTGAAAAACTATGGTAGGCTCCAAAAAGTTCCTTATAGGAATATACGATAATACAGGAGCAGTGTTGTTTTTCGTCCCGACATTTTTAATTTTCGTCTATTTCCCGTCCCGGCTTTCAAAAAAATTTTCATCTTCATCTCGTCCCGGATCCAAAATAAACTTTCGTCTCCGTTTCAATTTTTTCAGTCAATTTGTATATGACAAAAACGTTTTTTCGTTCAATTTTAATTTTTGTCCCGAATTTTTCAGTTTTTGGCACAAATAAATTTTCATCTTTGTTCCGTCCCGGACTCAAAATAAACTTAAATTTTCGTCTTAGTTCCGTCTCGGACCCCAGAAAAATTTCCATCTTCGTCTTCGTCCCAAAGACGAAAATTAAAAGCTCGGGACGAAAAACAACACTGACTACCACACAGGACTGATGCAGCCGAAGCTAGGGGGGATGGTGGGGCGCAGCCCCTCCGTCATTTCGATTTTCCCCCCGTCGTTTTGCCGTCCGATAAACGAGAGAAGAGTCCCCCCGGAAGAGCCGATTTGCCCCCCCCCCGTCTTTCGAGTTCTAGCTTCGCGCCTGCCGCGTATGTCTGGGATTTCTACCACTCGACAACTGCTCAAAAATGAACATCAAGCAGCTGATCGATTCGACGAAATAACTTGAAACCGTAAACCATAGGCGCCAAGAAGTACCGTCACCACATAGCGCATGATCAAAATCCCAATTCATGTTGCTGCTGACAAAAGCGAAACATACACCAAATTGTGGTCGGTAGTGCATTTGAACTTTACACTTTAGTGTGTCCTGCTGTCCTGACACATCTACTGAGCAATTTCACCGATTACGCACCAGATTTTTTTGTGTGTGCGACACTAAATGAACTGAACTGACATCGAATCGAAACCGTAAAATTACTTCACGGATCACGGGGTCAGCGTGCCCTCCACTCCCCTTCTTTTCCTGATTCATTGATATGCAATTGTTTTTGATTAATTGTTGTTTTCGTTCTGCAGGATCACTTCAACGAACAACAGACCGGCAATTCGGCAAACCGGACTTTGGAATCGATAGCCTTGGCCCCGACCGAGCGCAGTACTTTTAAACAGACTTGCGACATACGAAAAAATTGCGTTGACGACTTCTGCAAACTGCATTAAAGTGATTCATAGAGGTACTTGATTTTGCTGTAAAAAACACAACCTTGGGACAAGGACGTTGGTGAAGGAGTGGAAGAAAGGGTCATCACTCCAATCTAACCATTTTTCTAAACGTTTAGAGAAAAAAGACTCTCCAACGCAGAGTGCACAGCCTTATTTTTGTGCGCAGAAACTGGTTTAGGCTTAGGAATAGTTTGCGCCTATACATAAGCTTAGGAATATTTTACTACGGTATTTCATTCGCCTCTGGTGTGCTTGGAGTGATGTCCTTACACCGAAGAAAGAATCTTGGCTGCCAAACGACCTTGTTTTTCTAAGATTATGGTAATGGTGTACTTTTTCAAAACAGAGGCAAAAACCCAGAAAACGGGTTCTATGGACGATTTTGTCCTTGTATAAATGTGTTCTGATTCAAATGTGTTCATTGAAGAAAAATTGATGAGAGTTTGAGAGTGCATATTTTTGTACTGTGGTACTGTTCTCTTCCAAGACACAATGCATATTCATTGATTTATTGTTCTGACAGATTTCAGTACTTTAAAACGACTCATGCAATAGAAAGTGGATTGACTAAAGCGACGGATACTGGACAAGAAACTCGCAAAGATAATATCATTCATTAGCCAATCGAACCGCTCAACTACGTACCATCGTTTCGCCATAAACTAAATTGATAAAATACAAATACAAATACAAAACAGTTGGCAAGCAGGGTAGAGAGATGTTGAGACAGAGTTGGTGTGAGTACTGGCTGAGAACCACCCATGCAAACATCATACAAGTGATACTGCACGAGCAAAAATGAGTCTGAGACCTGACGCGAGTTCTGGAGATGCTGCGAAGGTAGCGCGGCCCGATGAATTGTGTCGCCAAATTGTTAATTGTTTGAGTGAAAACAAACCAAAATCAGACATATAGTCGCGCGTTTCAACACAATTCAAGGCGCCCGCAAGAATCAAAAACATGGAATGACTCTTCTCTTTCGGGGAGTTATCATACAGTGGACGATTAGGCAACAGTTAATCTGGGGTTAAAATTAAGAATACGGATGCGAGCTCATTGTGAATCGTTGTAGACGTTTGTTCCTATTCAACCGCGAGGCTTGTCATACTTCAGACCAGCAGTACGACTGGCCACTTCTTCGGGGGAGAACGTCTCAACTCGGAAACGACCGTTCGACTCCTGAAACGATTGGGAATGGTAACATGAGCGTCCAAGAGAATACTGTATACTCGTGATTTCTAAGAGAGTAACCGGATTTTAAATATGCATCGTACACCAATTTCGTTGTGTGACCATTACCAGAAATGATTATTTCCTGCTCCCTATGATAATAATAAATAATACTCAGTAATATATAGGCAGCAAAAATTGCTTTGTGCTTTGAACATCAATCTTTCTGTTTAAAGAACATTGAATTGGGGTAAACTCTGGTAGAAAAGAGGAGTATATTTTCTGCGTACTTTGCAAGCAACTCCGAGAGACGATCCACCGAGGGACTGTGACCAGAGCGTGTAGGTGCCGGGATAAAGGAAGAGCGTGTCGTAGCCTTTGTGCACCCAGATACAGCCGAGCGTTTTGACGAAAGTTTTATCGTTTTCCATTAAGCACGTCATCTCGACCTTGGACTCGGGCGTCTCCGCGTACCTGCAGGCAAAAGGCGGCCGGTTTCAATACCCCATTCGAATGCGACGAAATAATGTGAGCGCTTACCACTGACATCCCACCACGCGCTCGATCGTTTCTCCCTTCTCGTCGCGCACGACGCACCCAACGGGCTTGTGACCAAACTTGTCCGGACGCACCTGAATTGACCAATTTGCATTAAACATTACGATTCGTCGGGTTATAGCCAACCTCGCATTGGAAGACCATGTCGTCTTTGTGGTATCGATCCCCGTCGTACAGTCGTTTCTCTCTGAATTGGCACCCGACGCAAATTTTCATTGTGCGATGATGTTCGATCTTGCAGTAGTAGATGTAATCACCGTCCTGCAAAAAGTTACACTTTTATTGCACCACCCACTTTGCGGTTTTTGTTTTTCAACTCCCCGCTGCGATTTTGTCGCCGAGGGCGAATGCGCCGCGACAAATGAAAGCGAAAGCGAGCGGAACAAACGGGTTAATGCCGAATGTCGAGCAGAATAGGTCGTCTAGCCGGCAGATGAGCGGGTTTATTTGAACCTATTGGTCGCGCCCCAGTGACTGTGTGATTGATGAATGCAGACTATGCGAAGGTCGAATGAGCGAAATAATTTGGCCTTTTTGGTGTTTAGAAGAGAAGAAAAGATAAATAAATACAGTCGGTAACTCGGCCACCAGACCGGGCAAAAAAACTACGGTACCTAACGCAAAAGATACGTGCCCGCCCGATCAGGCAACACAAAACAAAGCGTATTGATTTATATACTGCAATGCTTAGTAAACCCCGCCTCGGTGTGGACGCAAAGTTTTTTTAGTACTTACCGGCCACGTTTCACCAATCTTGTACTTGGCGCCCTTGTGCTGGCAGCCGATTGAGCACATCTGCACCGATCCGTTGAACTTCTTCTGGCACTCATACCTGAATGACAATAGATACCGTATACGTCAGTTGCATTAAACATCAATGAGCAACTGACCAATAGTCACCGTCCACGTAGCTTTCACCAATTGCCAATCGCTTCGATCCGTCGTGGGTCATGCAGCCAGCAATATCCATTCGAAGATAAGGGTCGTCGTTCTTGCACTCGAACCAGTACATTTTCTGGAAAACAGATTTATACCACTGGTCAGATTTGACGAGATTAGCAAACAAAGCAAAACGTACATCTTTGTCTTCCCAGGTTTGTCCAGCTTCGAAACGACCCATTCCTTCGGGCAGGCAAGCGGTGAACTTGAACTGCAGGTAATTGTCGTTGCCGATGATGCACTGCGACTCGTAGCCATTCTTGTTGAACTTGCCATAGATGAAGAGGCGTTCTTTGTCGTCGCTGAAGCAGCCGCGCGGTTGCAGCTCTCCGTTCTGACATTCGTACCAGTAGCGACCTGCAATGAGAAGTGTGAGTGGATGCGACGAGTGACGACAGCTGTACCTCGGTCGACCCGAGCGCCCTCGTCCCACCAACGCGCTGGTCCATTGTTTCCCGATGACCAACAGCGTCGGCGCGATGCCATGTCGTTGTTGACGGCGGCGTCGACGACGACGGCGGCCAACGCCAGGACGACCACGGCGGCGATCATGTTCTTTACGCAGATGAGCGGCGACTGTCCTGGCCGGGCTGCTTACCGTACCTAGAGTGGACGGCGCCGGGTGAAAGTGACGATAAGGCGAAGACGCGCGACTTATGTGGGGTCGCAAGGCGGCCGGTTTCCGGGTAAAAAGTCGGGCCGCTCCCCCTCCGCGTCGACCGAACGATGGTGGAGAACGACGCGATCAACGGAGACGATAGCCCGCGGGAGACATCTCCATTCACCGCCGTGAGAAGGGCTTGCCGCCCCACGTGCTCATCGCCTGTCTTTTCCACTGCCAGTGATTTGCGAGCGGAACGCCAAAAGACGACATATGCCAACGATCGGCCAAGGACGACCTTCACACGCCTCGAACGGGGGGAAAGTGCGGGTGCAAATGCTAATTAAATCATCATGCAACTCTCTCTGTTCGCTGCTCGCCGCCCACCGAGGCAGTCGAACTATTGCGCAGCGCTGCAGCAGCCAGTGAACGCAATGGGCCGTGACACTCGCCAGACTGTCGCCAAGCGCGCGTCGTAACCAATCCCAATCACCGGCGCCGTTTGATCGGCGCGACATGACCATTTCGTCCTGCCGCAAACTCGCTCCTCTTTTCTCTTTCTCTCTCTCTCTTTCCCCCGCTCGACAACTGTTCGCCAAGGGAAATCGGATAAACGATTCGGTAATTTGGCAGTGCCCAAGGTTGCAAGACCGCGCCCATTTGTGCTCCGTCCGGCGTACTACAAACACATCATTGAGAAGATGGATCTACGGTTGCCAACAACGGGTGGGGTTCTCAATGTCGTTTGTTGCCCAATGGCAGCTGCAGAACCGGCTCGGCGGCCGCTCCTGCTGGGTCCCAGACGTTATTTGATCCATTTGACGACCGACCAAAAAGGAGTGTTTCTCTCCTATCAGACAAACACATGGATCTATTTTTTTTTGTCAGCCAGAAAAACTGGCCGTATCGAGAGCAAGAAAAAGGTGAGCCAGGAGACGAACACGGCCGGAGGGCTACGACGACCTTTACGCCAGCACGACGATGATGCAGATTGCGTTTGACAACAGGCGACGTTTGCACTTTCGACCAAAGAACCAGTACAGCACAGATTGAACCACGCGCCCAGTTGAGAGCTCTTATACCATATGAGAGTCAAATGCGATCGCGTCAGTATGTGGGAGGTAGTGCGTCTTCAGGACGGACAACAAGACCCTGCGTACGCATGGCGCATCTCATCAAACGTCTGACGCATTTGGCTGTCTTGACTCAACACGAGGTCGCTACCGATTTGTAAGGACACCTGTGGGAAGAGCGGCCCGTTGATGCGATTAGGCCAAGTGCCATTCCCAATCATGTTTGACATCATGTACCGGCTTTTTGTCGCCTTTTTGGCGCTATTTTGTGGTGTACGTGCGACGAATCCAACGATCATATCGAGCACAATCTTTATTGAAAGCTGGTTCACATTTACAGCGCCGTCCAGACCAACGAACAAGAACTTTAGTGGTTCAAAAAGTTCGCAATATAAACTATGTTTTTGCTAAACCTCGTGTCGTCCGGAACCAAGCGGAAGCACAACAAGTCTCGCACTTTAATCCTACAGTTTTTTATTTCGTCAATAATAATTCGATCACAGTGCTACTGCAAGATAGCTACGTGATCAAACGAAAAACGAACGGCAAAAAAGTATCTGCAGCGCACAAGAATAGACATCTATTGTGTTAAATATCAGTAGTGCACAAAGAACCCGAAGACCATTCAGCTTCCGCCAGTGGCTGGAACAGGCGCGGGCTTGTGCGACATACCCGTCAACAGCTTCTTGATCTCTCCAATCGCCTTGGCTGGGTTCAGATGCTGTAAAACAAACAGTTGACAGAGGTGCTGTGTCTGAGCGATGTAAAACCAAACAGTTCACAGATGTACTGTCTGTCTGAGCGATGTCAGTCTGATGCCGTCATTCATGCAAGTTCGAATGCGTGTAGACTGAACGAACACCGTCTCTATCCGACGCGCATCAGTCATTCACAGTGTTCGCAGAATTAAAGAACACGGCCGACTTGGAGTGACAATGTGAATCACGGTCAGCGCGATCGCGAACGCTCATTCATCCTCAACTGCGCGCCCATGGCGCCAGCGCGACCGACCGTTCAAATGGATCACCGCGGTCGGCCGTCCGTCTATGTCAGAATGGAGTGAACAGAAAAAAGTACGCACGCACAAACTGTCGGCACAAACGCACGTAGAACAAACAACCGATTGTGCTCAATTACGATGCACGATTGCACCAAAACGTGCAGTGCACCGGAACCGAATTGCAAACCACAGCCCAGATCGGCACCGTCGCCAACAACTTCGTTCAGAAATTATCACTGCAGTCAACGATGCAGCAGTAGTCGATTTAGATTTAGAACAATGAATCGACGCGATGAAACGGATCCAAACACTGGCGTTTCGGTTTACTCATCTGTGGGCGATGCAACAAATATTTGCACAGTGACCATTGGCGCCGAAGAACGGCTGTGATGGCCTCTCGTGCGGTTCTTTCAGCCACCCATCGATGACACGGTCTTTTGGCGCAGGCGTTAACAATGTATAACTCCCTCCTGAGAATATGTTCTCTCTCTTTATTGAAACTACTTTTCGTGTGTACATTGACTACTTCAAATCCCATTCGCTGCTACTACGGCGACAAAAGAGAGAACTACTGTATTACCGACAACAGGCTGGGCTGGTGCGCCAGCTTCTTGGTCAACTTTCGCGATAGAAATGACCAGGTGTACATCGAGAAGAGCAAGTATTCTTGCGCCAGCAACGATCTCTACGATCATCCGTTCTGGTGCGACGAGACGCGTGATGACAAGACCTACCTCAAGGCCGGCACTTGTCGGACTCACAGTTTCACCATGGCCAACAACGGCACCACCGTCAGCGGCATCTATTGCTGCTGCCAGAAGGAGTTCTGCAACTCCGCCGACGCCACTCAGTGGTTGGAAAGCGGCGATCCGTCAACTATTAATGACGCACCCACGTCTACCTCCCAACCATCGCCCACGATTCTCACTTATCAACTGCACCAAACCATTACTGTTTCTCCTGCAGCCGTTCATTCAGTAGCAGTTACGCCTACGCCTTCGTCACCAGGACATTCGTCACCAGTACATTCATCACTCTCCACTGCTCATAATGATTTCTCAATGCCAGAGATTCCGCCGCGACTGCTGCAGGCTATTTCAGCAGCGACTGGCATCGCAAGTTCTACGACCATATTCAAAAGCAACTTCTCGACGATTCCATTTCCAACGCCAGGACCATTTCCTGGAGACGCGGGCAAGGTGGTTACTAAAAACCAACTGCCACCATTCACTGTCCCTAAAGCCGGCTTGGACAATAAAGGGACGACGTCATTCCCGAAGGTCAATAAATGGTGGTTAATCGGCGGCGGAGCGCTGCTGACGACGCTACTAGTACTATCGCTCATATTCATCGTCCTGTTGTGTTACTGGCAAAAAAGTCTGTGCTTCAAACCAAAGTTCGAAATCGAACACAACCCGTCCTACGACAGTCCGCCGCGCGTTGCCAAACTGCTGGCCACAGACATCACCGTCTATCCTGCACGAGTTTGGTTCAATGATCACCAAAGACCGAACAGTATTACTATCAGCGAGCTGGACAGCAGTCGCAGCGCGTCTTCCTCAGGCTACAACGACCGTCAGTTGTCGTCTTTCAACTCATTCGGCACAGTGAAAAGCATGCTATGACAGATACTGTAGATTTGTGCACAAATGTCGTCGCTCTCAGTAGTTCGTGCCAAATGTCGTGTTCCCCGTTCATGTCCCACGTTTGCGAAATATGGAAAAAGTGGTGGCGCTCACCTTAGGACAGGTCTTGGTGCAATTGAGAATGGTGTGACATTTGAACGCGCTGAACGAGTCCTGCATGCGACGCAGACGCTCGGTCGCGTTGTCGTCGCGCGAGTCGATGATCCATCTGAACAACACTGCCATGCGTGTTTATCCACCAGGTGAACGGTCTTACCGGTATGCCTGCATCAGCACAGCAGGACCGAGATACTTGTCCGCGTTCCACCAGTACGAAGGACAGCTTGTGCTGCAGCATGCGCACAAAATGCACTCGTACAAACCGTCCTGAAATAACACAGGTTCGCGGAGAATGGGAGCGCTCAGGATGAGAAACTATGTTATCCACAGAATCTTATAGATGTGGTCGGTGCACCCCGACCAGGACCGATTGTCTGGTTATATATATGCGGTCCGTTAACCGGGACTGGGACCAATAAATGTCGGTGCACCAATTAATTTTGAAGTCGGTCCACCGGGACCGGGACCGAGGTCATATTCGTAGACCGGACCGGGACCGAGGTCATTTTTGTGGACCGGACCGGACTGGGACCGAGGTCATTTTTGTGGACCGGACCGGGACCGAGGTCATTTTTGTGGACCGGACCGGGACCGAGGTCATTTTCGTGGACCGGACTGGAACCGATTCCGAGCTGGACCGACGCATCTTTACATAATCTCAAACAGATACATTGCTCAAATGCATTTCTACGTGCATCCGTAGAATCCAAAAGATGATGCTTTTGTTTCACTAACCGAAATCAGACAAATATTGGCTCAGTTGTGAAAGCAGAACTATATCAGTGCCACAAAAAAACGGAAAAAAAGCAGACCAATTTGTCGCGCTCCTCGACGGACTGGTAGAGCTGATTTTCGCCGAGCGTAATTTTCTCTTTCTTTTGCAACCAGGGTTGGATGGAGCTGTACTGCTGGTAGAAGAGGTTCATGTCGGGGACCAGGTCCTTCACCACGTACATGTGCGGAAGGGGATAAATCTTGGTCGACTTGCTCGTGTTCGTATCAATTTTGCTGCAAATCAAAGAACACGTTTGAACAAATTAAAGTCATGACAACGCTACGTACCAGATGCATGCCAACGTGTTCGCCCCACCAATATTCATCGAGCAGGATCCACAAATGCCTGAAAACGGATCAATTCTAGAGCATTCGGTGAAGAACACTGAATGTCTTAATAAATGCTTCTATTATTGCACTTTAATCACTAATAGCAGATATTGCCACAATAATTTTACCTATATAGCAAACACGCTTATAAGGAATGCACGGATATAAGAAATTTGGTCTTGGGTCCCGAAATGAAGCCTATGCTTCAGGATGTAAGGAAGCACGGATATAAGGAACACGATTATAAGGAAAACACGGCTATAAGGAAGCGTTCCATAGTTCCCGTGCTTACTTTTTGTGCAGAAAAGAGTACAGCTATAAGAACTGTCAAAATTTCATCAGTAATTAGTCATTAGTATCATAGGTGTACATGGGGGGGGGGTGTTGGGGGGTTACCCCCCCCCCAAATCGGTTCGAAGTGGG
>JAQGCX010001443.1:0-11012 GCA_034700205.1 Plectus parietinus
CATATGTGATAGTGTGTTTGCTTATTTTTTGGCTTAGGCTTAGGCTTAGGTAGCCGTCTACTCGTCTACTTGGTAGGGACTGTTTAGACAAGTTATACACTAGTCATTTTTATGGTAGGCCCCGTTCTTGGATTGGGCCCGTTTAGCGGTGCTGCTGCGTCACGGCTTGGTGTTGATATTTCAGGCGACACGAAGGCGATCTACTTGCACGTGCTGTGCGAAAATTCGTGCGCGATTCGTCTGTATCAGAAGCGCCATTTCCAGAAACATGCTACCCTGCCGTGAGTCCCCGTTGTCTTTCACTCGTCCGGGAGAGTGTGATGGGGCTGTTGCTTGGCTGCAGTAGTTGAGTGGCACTTGATTGATGCTTTGCCGGGGACGCGGAGCAACGTTGTCTGCCGAGCAACGCAGTGCGGCTAATGCGATCAGATGTACTTTGATCATGTATTTCAGACATTACTACCGTATAGACGAAGCCATGCGCGACGGATATACGTACGTTCTGTACTTGAATGGAGGAGAGGCGCCGTGGTCGGTGCAGGAGTGCTGCAAAGCCGTGTTCGGCGTGCTGCTCTATCCCTTGCGACGCCTCGTTCGACTGCTCACTCCCGATCTGCGCTATTTCCTTGTCAATCATTTGGCCCCTCCCTGAATCGCGCGTGCTTACTGTAAGGGTACATTATTGGGTCGTATTTAATTTCGGTCAATTAGGCTCTTCACGGGCACTTCCCACAACTGAGTTTTCGTTCAAAATTTGGTCTGTGAAGAGCCTAATTGGGTGGTCAATTTTTCACCCTAATTAAATACCATTGTAAGTTGTCGTATCCATGGTAATAGGCCTTATTTCCATGGCAACAGTGCTCGTTAGCATGGCAACACGGTATTTTGCATATTTTCACCCAAATCAAGTACCACCCAATAGGTCGATCTCGATTTTCACCCAAATTAAGTACCACCCCAAATTTTATACCCTTACAGTATCTCCTCCTCTGAGGTTTGTTGACTTTCATCATGGATATTTGTCGTATTCGTACAGACATGCGTAACTGCTGCTCAATACTGGGTGTTTCATATGTGTGAATCAGAGAGCGTATGTGTGTTGTTTCGTTGAATTGCCGCGCATTGATGTTTTACTATGTTTGATTCGGCTCTTGATGGGCGCATGTGGTAGAAATAGTGAAGTGCGGTCGTTGCCCTGTAATTTCAGTTGATTCTTAGTTGGATATCAGTGTTGTGCTCAATTGTGGGTACGTATAAGTGTTGTTAAATGCAAGCAAAATGATGTGGACAGAGAAGCTATGGACGACGTTATTTGTCAGTGTACATACAGTATATGTGTGTTTGGATGATCCTTCTTATTTCTGTAGGATAATTAAATTCCTCCGAGTGATCCTAGTGTCATTCTCTAGTCTATCGAATGTTGACCTTGCTTCTATGTGTTCATGATTAACTCTCATTTCAATTAAACAGCGATGTGCTGATTTGTTTTTTACACTTCAATAAGCATATTACTGTGTAAGCGTATCATTGCGCGATATTGCAGCTTTCAGCCGACTCTATCTTGATCAAATTGGTGACGTTTGTGCTCTGAATGTGGAATGGAACGGCGATTATAGTTGATTTAACAGCCTCCTTATTCGCAAACGCTGCTATACATACATATGTAATTGTGATAAGATACGGTAAGATAAATCGTACCGCATTTCAACAGCCGCTCGAATCACAGAGCAGCGCAGGCGTATATGGCGCGACTTACGAATACAAACGTTCACAACACCGGACACAATTTGGCCCAAAACACTTATTTCTCAAAAAGAAGGTAACAAACATGCAACAATATGAAAAACAACAAGTATCTCTCAGAACACTGAACACAAACCATTGGTCGCACTTTTGATCACTGAATAATGAATATATCTGTCATAAATTACTCGACAACTGACTACCGACGAAAAACAGCAACGGAGCAAATGGAATGCACATTTAGGACGGGACGAGCGACGGACACAGTGGAACAGTGAAAAAAGCACGAGAGTAAGTGCCACGCAACGCACGATGAGCACTCGCCGCGCACATCGAGATCAGCAATCAGCGGTAGACGTGCGGCATCCCCGAGCCCGCGGCGTAGTGCAGTCCGCCGTTCACCATCGACGACCCCTGGCCGCCCGGTCGCAGCTCCAGAGCGCCCTGATGCAGCGCCTGTTGCAGGTGCGACACGCCGCCTCCAGGGTACCCCGACTGTGCGTGCGAGAAGCCCGCCGGCAAATACTGCAGTCCGCCCGAGTTCGGCCCCATCGACGTCGGTACAACCAGTCCTTGTGCTGACATCGTTTGCTGCGGGTACAGCAAGGAACGCGCCGCTTGCGCTTGAGCCTGTGCCTGCGCTTGTGCTTGCGCCTGCGCCTGCGCCTGTGCCTGTGCCTGTGCTTGCGCCTGGGCTTGAGCTTGAGCTTGAGCTTGAGCTTGCGCTTGCGCCTGCGCCTGGGCTTGAGCTTGAGCTTGCGCCGCCTGTTGTTGGCGCGATTCGTGAAGAAACGCTGCGGCTTGACTACTATATACGGCTTGCGGAATCTGGCCGCTGACTGTGTATTGTCCGGGTTGCATCATGGCGACTTGCTGGCTAGTGAGTTGGACAGGGTGATGGCCAGCCATTTGGGCGCCAGTAGGACGTTGGTGCTGGACAAGCTGCGACTGAGGGGTGTTCTGGAGGTACTGCGGCCGGACTTGAGCAGTCACGGGGTTGTGGTGTTGAGCAGTGGTAGGGGTGGTTGTGGAGCTGCCGCCGGCCGTTGCCAGAGCGAACGCTTTCTGCACATCTTGGTAGTCCTTTTCAACCTGCGCCTTTAGTTGAGTGACGGTCGCCGTCAGACTGAGATGGGTGTTGGCCGTCTGACGAATTTCGTTGCGATAGTGTTCAATCATGCGACCGAGATTCAGACTTTTCACCGACCAATAGAAACGCTCGACATCGGCCAACTTCACTACTTCGTCCTGTGTCGAGAATAGCTGGCAGCCAAAGTCGAATTTGCACAGCAATGCGTTAACTGTGTTGAAGATCCACGCTTCGATCAGTGACATTTTGTGCGAAACCATGGTGAAGCGGCGCATCATGTCACCAGGAATGTTGGGTGGAAATTTTGACAAAAGTCGCATCTGTACAATATGAACGGCGACAAACTTGTCGGCGCCCCTGAAGACGACGGGCATTTTCAGTCCGTCTAAAGTGGCCCACTCCCACTTGTTCAGTGCATGTTGAAACTCTTCGCCGTTAGGCAAGGTCTTAATTTCCTGAGCCTTGCGATATGCCTCCATCTCTTGGGACGCCATTTCTCGAGATCGCTCGTTCTGTTGCTGCTGATGCAGATTGGCGACACTGACCGACGACCGCTCGGCCAGTTGCGCTGGCTGTTGCGAGTGTGGCGACGACATCAACTTGGTCACCGCCGCTTCGTTAATCGCGAAGGCCGACTGGTGCGTGGCGTTCGGGATCCCCGCCACCAGGGACCCAACGACCGGACGTGGATGCGCCGCTCTCGTAGGCACGAAGGCTGCCTGTCGTGGCGGAACCATTTGCACTTGTTGCCGGTTCTGCAGCCACGCCTGAGTTGGTCGCTGTTGCAATAGCCCGCCAGATGGCACGGCGATCGGCTTCGTCGGCGACACGCTCGCCTCCGGCAGCGGCCGATACAGCACCTGACCAATAGCCATGGGTCGGTCGGCGAGGTGAGCGTCGTCGATCGAGGCGCGACTTCTCATCTCCTGCTCCACAGCCCGACTGATGAGCGGCATAGTAGCGAGTCGCGTGCGTTGCAGCGCTGTCGGCGTCAGAGAGTCCGTGCTGCTCGGACGAAGATCGTAGGTCTGCGGGGGGTAGTCGTCCACCTTCTTCGTCACTGTCGCGTCTGAAAGTGCAATGTTGCAGAAATTGAATTATTTTTCCATGAATCACGCTACTTTGGGCAATAGCCGAGTCGCTGGCTGTTTTTCCACCGGGTCCAACGCTATTGGGATGATTGTCGTGATTGGAGGGCATGGAATGTGGATTAATCGGTTCGGTGGCGGTTTGTCTCTGTGGCGTTCTGACGGGTTCGCAAATGTCCTCATTGTGGTGCTGCATGAAGCGCTTTTTTGGCGGCGCGCAATTGCCGATTGAGAAGGATCCGCGACGTTTGACCATCTCGCTGCCGGGCGATTCGTTGCTCGATCTGCGACTGTCCGGCGATCCGCCACTGCGCGACGCCCCGCAAGGCGATGAGCTGAGCGCCTGCTCGATCGTCAGACGGGTCGCGTCCTGCGCCAAGAGCGCCGGCATCGTTGTCGGCAGGCAGAGACTGTTGCTCAGACCCATCACGTTCACGGCCGAAGTGAAGCGCGACGACGGCTCCAACATGGGGGTGGAAGTGGGGACGGCGCAGCCGAGAACCGCATCCGGTCCGGGCGGGGCAATTTTGACGGGCGCGCCCAGGTCGCAGCGTTCGATCAGTCGCTCGTCGTCAGAGTCGATGGTGATCAGCGCCGGTTTGCCGCTGACCAAAGTCGACGCCGTCGACACCATCGATCCGCCAAATATCTCGGGCGACCCGACCACCGACACCTCGACGCGACCGGCGCCGATGCGGCTGGCGGCGCTGGCGTAGGCCATCTGCTGCTGGTGCTGCGCAAGCGCTGACGAATCACTGGCTTCATGGCACGCGACGGACGGCGTGGAACATGCAGACACCGAATGCAGCGGTGGCGGCACCTCGGGGACCAAGTGCTGGACGCCGGCTTGATGGAAGGCGCTCTTGACGAGATGGCCGACCAAATTCGGATGGCTCTCGCTGGAGACGGCGGGTAGTCTGGCCTGTGTGGCGTGAGGATGTTGCGTCCACTCTGGATAGAGCACGTTCGACACCGGCGACGCTAATGCTGCTGCAACAACAAAGTGAGCGGTGACGGACACGATCGCTGTCGGAAGAAACGAACAGATGGCGTGCAAAACATAATAGACGGGCAAGTACGAGCTAGGACACGCGAGAAAAGCTCACGCGTCGCGTGCGCACCAACTTGGTCAACGCCATGCACCACCCGTCAACGATCACCTGGAGGAAAAACGCCGTCGACAGATGCCCGATCGACACTGTTCCAGACAGGCGTCCAAAACATGGCCACGGCGGCGAGCACGGGCCGTCACTGGACGTGCAAGTTGGCGAATGCTCCACTTCCGCCAACGGAAGGGACCATTCCGCTCCCAGGGTGCGCGCCGACAGTCAGCGTCAGCGTTAGCGTTGCGGACGGCGCTAAAAAAAAATAGCCGCGCTCGAACAGCGCGCCGCTCAAAAGAATCGACAAATTGCACACCTGCTCTCGGTAAATAGTCCGAATACTGGCGCGACAAGTAATTTCCGAGAAGGGAAGCGCCCTCGGCTGTTAATTAGCAAAAGTACCGCCGTACATCGATATCTAAATGACGCGGGCGGCGTCGTCTGTAACCTGGCAACACCGGTGGCCTAGTAATGAAAACTTAAAAGCAATTATAGTTGCCCGCTGGTGCAATTAGATTATTCCTGGCCGGAATGAACTTTCTCCCGCCATGCGATTCGATCGCCGCCTAATGAGGCGCACGGCAGGAGCTCAGGAACAACGGCTAATAAGGCCACCACTGCCCCCGGCAGCTACGACGCGACGCGCCAGAAAGACCGACAGCCGGGTAGCATAGCGCCAACAGTGCATTGTCTCCCTGCGCCGTCGGAAGTTTGTGTGATCACGCCTTATTTGCGTGCATCAAATCATGCATGCACAGCCGAGCTCAACTCGCAGCTGCGTCCACACAGAGTCACAACGCAAACATGCAATTAAAAGCATAAAGAAGTCAACATAAAGTATACCTTTCGGGGGCGAATTCGGCAACATCCGAGCGGTGGGGATGACGGGTACGGGCACGGTGACGGCGACGGGCCTTCCGTTCGCGGACTCATAGAGCTTCTCCTCGTGCGGCTGGGCTGGGGACGAGTCGGGACTGCGTCCTGGCGAAAACACGCCGGACGAAAGTGTCCGAGCTCGACCCGGTGCCAGTGGCAGTACGGGCATGTCTGCAACTGTGCAATGAGCGAACCGCACTGATCATCACTACAATTGACGCGCACAAGACATCGCACAATCAAAGCCAAGGAAGCCGAGCGCCGCTCCTCCTACGTGAAGCCCTTGCACCGACCAACAATTTCCTACAACACAAGCAACAGACGGTGCAATTTAAGGTTATTATAGATGGCTGACAAGTGCTGCTGTTCGATCTTACGATTGCTTGGTTCATCGAAAACGGGCGCTATTGAGTGGACGCTTTGCAGATGGCGCTCAAATTCCGAAAGAATAAAGCGACTGACGTCAGAGCGGCGCACATGGAATCGCCAAAGGGGAAAAGACAAGGCGGTAAACAGAATACGATGGCTCGGTAGCTATTGAATTACGGTCTGATCAAGCATGCTTCGGAAATTAATTAGAACCGCCGAACGCACACAGCTCACGCGATTGAAAACAAACGGACGTAGCATCGAATTGCAAAACAAACAGGAGACCAGAATCGCGTTTTCACTGCTATTTTTAAGCACAATGACGAGGAGCGCGGTGAGTAGCACCGAATCGACGAGCGCACGCGGCGATGAACACTGACGGCATCGTCCACGGCGGTCGGGCGGGAAACGCGAAACAATGGACGGTGAAGCGACGCGACAGAATTGAGCTGGCACGTGCTTGTAAACATGGCGGCACAGTGCGAAGCGACGCAGACAAGCGCAATCGTGTTCCTGCCGGCGCCATCGCAACTCGCACCGTGCATCAATCACCATAATGGACTTCGTTCCACTCCCCTCCGAGGGAGCGAGTTCGATCGCACAGACCAGACAACACCGCCAGCTAGACGATCGGCCGTCGGCTGAATCACCAACGCACAATGCTTCCACAATGCAACAAAGGCTAGCCTAGTCGCGTTCGGTCTCCGCGAGGAAGCCGTGTGCAGACGACAGCGCGTCAATGGCAGACTGCGTCGTCGGCAACGTCGCAAACAGCAACCGGCGTCATGGGATCCGACGGCCGCACCGAAGCGCGCTCACTTGCATGCACTGCTTACGTGGCCATGGCAGCCCGCCAGTCCGCCGCGCTCACTTCGCCGCTGATACCCAGTCCGGAATACAACGGTCGCATTTCCGACCCGACTACGAGCCTCGTTCATGCCGATGAGTCACGGCCCCGTGCCAGCCCACCGGCTTCTGTGCGCCTGCTGGCAGCAGCGCGCTCTGAGCTGTGTAGCGCGAGAAAAGTGAATGCATAAATGATTTGTGGCCACGTCTGAATAGCGCTTTCGTGCGACGCATACACGTGTTTTTCTCCGCCTATACACTGGAAACAATCGGCGCTGATTTGACCATGCATCATTTCCACGGCAACGGAACCGTGCCATTTTCCACAAAGCTTGTTGACCGCTGTACCGTTATTCCAACTCGACCGCATTCATTGCTCACAATGCGAACATACAATAGAGATCGGATGCACAAGAGCCCTTTGTCCCTCGCCCTAGCGGCCACAGGGCTCCTCGACGCGCATGAAATAAGCGACCGGAAGCAGCGTACCTTTGGTGTCGGCGCCCTTCTCGTCTTCGCGCCACGCCTTCGGGGGGCTGTTCGCGGCGGCGTCGACCTCTCTCTCCAGCTCGGGCTTGGCGTCGGCGGTAACGTCGGCGACGGCATCGACGGCCGAATGGCGCGTAGCGTGGTGGTCGTCGCAGGAGTCGGAGGAGTATCCGAGCTTGTCGTCGTGAGCGATGAGCAACGGCGATGGCGACACGGCGTCCTCGTCCTGGGGTGTGGCAGGCTGGGCGGAGAACTGGCGGTCGGAAGGGGCGCGTTGCGGCGATTCGATCATGCTGGAGCGGACGTCATGGAGTGCGTCAGACGGAGAGCGGCGCACGGACGGCGAGCTGGCGTCGACGGGCGTAGTGGCAGTTTGTATCACCTGTTGTGTAGCGCGCGGTTGCTCGGCGACCACCGATTCAGTATTAATCGAGCCGGACGACAGTGGGCTATTTTCAGCATTGTCGGCCAAATGGGGAACTGAAGCCTCGCATTCATTACCGATATTATGTCGGTCACGAGAAGTGCTGTTGTCGTTATGGTTACCGTCGTTTTCTTCCGTCCCCTCCGTATTCGTTTCATCTGTCTTACTAAACATCTCGGTAATGGAATCGTCCATCTGTCGTTTAAACTCCGCGGGATCAATACCCAGTATATACTCTCGCTTCACAGTCGTCGCTCCATCAGTCGTCGAGCATAGCATTTCTTTCACCTCCAAAATATCCCCATTTCTTTCCACCAAAGCATCACTCTTAATATCCTTATCGTCAAAAAAATCCGTTGAATTATCAGCAGAATGCTCTTCGTTCATATCCATTGAGCTGGTTTCGTGCACTTTCTCAAATTCATGGCCATCATCATTGTCTTCAGCTTTCAAAATCGGTTCCTCGTCGTTTTGGTCGCTTTGCAGCGACGTTTGATTTTCCGGACTATCCGCGCGATCGGTTTTGATCGAGTGAGACTGCCATTCGTTGGACAGTTGAGGCATAGCTGTATCGTCCTGGACAGATTTCTTAACCAACATGGTGCCCAATTCTTCGCTGCTAGCGCTGTCGGTTGAAGAGTCGCGCTTGTCGTTGGCCTCGGCGAACGGTGTGGAGAATAACAGCGCGATCGCCTGAGTAGACGGCGCGAAATGGGTGTCGGGGATGAGCGACTGGGCGTTTTTTCGGGGTCTGCCTCGCCGTCGTTTAGGCTCAGGCGTACCGCTGTTGGACATAGCCGAGAAGGGCGACTCGGGCTTGTCCTGTACGGCGACGGGCAGAGTCTTGCGACTGCCTCGACGGCGAGTAGAAAGCGCAGGCGATGTGGCGTCGGGTGAAGCGGGGCGCGAAGATGAACGACCCGACGAGTGGCGCAGACGAGCGCCAGTGCGAGTGCGAGCCGCGATGGACGATGGCGACTGGAACAGCGCCTGCTCGGACACGACGGCGCCGGCGGCGTACTCGGCGGCTTTCCAGCCCAGATCGGTGAGATAGTAGTCAAGAATGCCTTTGCCGAGAGACTTGCGAGCTCGCATGGTTCGCCTCCCAGTGCGTGCGTGCATGTGCGCCTCGTCGTCGGGCAATTTTCGCTGCTTGCCGTCGTCGTCGGGACTCGCGTGCATCGAGCATACGGCTGTCGAGCCGCCGTTGGATTCGGACATCAAGCCGGTCAGCACGACAGATGTCAGCCAAGCCAGCTTAGTCCGTACGTCCTAATTCCACACAGCAGCCAGCACTGAAATGCACCACAATGACAATTTCGCGCCCACAGGGCTTCGTCACGCAAGGCAGCATAAACATCGCCCTATATGCGCATGAACAAACAGCGAATGCCACTGCACAGCTAGCCGAGTCATCGCGATTTGCGCCCCACACAGTTGGAGCGGCGCAAGCGACGCGACGCGACACGCTAACACGCGTTGCTTGTGGGCCGACGCCGGCCACTATGACGCCATCTCGCTTATCATCTCACAATAACTGGGGCGCAGCTTACGAGTTTACAAGTCGATAAAATGGCATCACTGATAAGCAAGAGCGCTCTTTTCATCATCTAGACTAATCCTTGTCATCATAATATGTAAAAAAACAACCTAAGTTATTTTTTCAAGCAATAAGTCAGAGTAGCTAAAATCGTAGGTTGCATTTCGGAGATTTCATCAATTTTTCAGATCAGTTATTGGTGTGGCATATCTGCCATCAAATCGGATTAATCACCGAGTTACACACGCTCAGAAATGTCCAATTCAGTGCTGAAAACGGAGTCGTTTGTATAGGAGCAAGAAAGGAAGCATATTTTCCTGTTTGGTGATGGAGAAAGACGAAGAAAACCTGTCGATTGAAGACTATTCGACAAAGATGGTGGCGATAAAAAAACGGGTTGCACGACTGGCTACATTGAGACAGTGTCCGCACGCCCAATCACCGATCGCACGGTACGGCGATAGCTCTGAAAGGGCAATACGCATAGTTTAACGGGCCGGGCGATGCTGCGTGAACGTGCAGAGAGGAACATAAACGCAAACACACACACACTGACGTCAATGCCACACACAGTTCTTCGTTCACTAAACGCCCAGTCAGAAATGACACTGGGCGGTGGCTCTCACTCAATCTAACATCAGCTCAGCTCTCCTTCCATACTCTGCCCCAGTGAACAAACGTAAAGAAATTTCAGAATACACGCCGCAGTATTTTAGTCACCCTCAGCGAGATGGCATGCGAAAAACCTGTCTCTGCGGCCACAGCCACATTGTTCACCCTGGCTTCCGGCAGCATACTCACTTAGTTTTACATATCCTTGGCATAAAGTTCAGCCGACCACACTGCCTCACTAATTTTATTCACTGAAAAACCGACTTACAATTCGACGTTATTTATTTCAAATGTTTACCTGAATGTGTGCAAAGCGAATTCGTTTCATTTAACAGCACAATAGAGGTTTTAGGGCGACACCCGATAAATATCGGTGGGAAATAAATGATTTTGCACCATATTTTGCACTAATTTTCTAATATTTACCACAGAAATGGCGCTTTTTCTGTGGAGACTTTTCTCAATGACTGGGCGTGGAGCTAAACTTGAGATTCGAATTTGGAGGACCTCAAAGGCTTTCTTTAAGAGGGGGCCGCAAGGTGGAGCTTGCAAACACTTTATTCTATTCATTGCATTTTATCCATTTATTCTATCCATTCCAAAAATTGTACCGCCACTCAGGAGTGTGCGCAAAGGGGGGGGGAGCACGGGGGGCGTACGCCCCCCCAACCGCCGGCGCCAAAAAAAGAGAGAAGGGTCCAGAGGTGGGCACCTTAAAACGGCTGGGGGGTGCAAATTTTTTTCCTCATTCTATCCAGTGCTTGTCGCTTGTCGACCAAAAAAAAAAGGTCGCCGGTTTTAAAACCTCATTTTATCCAGTGCAAATTCAAAA
>JAQGCX010001444.1:0-11010 GCA_034700205.1 Plectus parietinus
GCGTAGCCTCTTTGTGCGGTGGCGTGTGCTCTAACAATTGATACGCATTTTGTGCACTTATCCGAGTTCGACTGTATCAATGGTAAACAATTATCAGTTATTGTTTCCAGACGAAACGGTGCTTGATCAAAGAAGAGCCATTTCGCGGTGTGAATTGCAGTGATTCGCCGGGCACAGAGAAAGGTTACAGCGATCTGATGAATTTGGCCCGAGCGCACAACTCAATCATTCAATGGGACGAACCATCCAAAAGTCCATACTTTGCTTACCAGGTGAGCGAATTCGGCTATTTCAATTGCTGCAAGACCAGTCCGCTGTCTGCAGGACAACAATGATGGATTGTGGCATCAAGTGTGGTTTGACAACTCGCGAAGTTTGGGCTTTAAATATAATCTAGTACGCCAGCACGGACTGCGCGGAGCCGGAATGTGGAATAGTAACTTGCTTGACAACTCCGACACCGACGAAGCCGTCAAAATGCGTAAAGAGTTCTGGTCACAGTTACGGCATTTATAATCGATTTTAATTTATTGCATTACTGATTCTGATGATACTGAGCTCATTACGAGTAGGCGCCGCTCTTGTATTTATTTGTATTGCGATAGTAGCGCACGTGGCGTATTTTATTACATCAGTGAAGATGCCCACACTGTATGAAGAAGAACACAAACCAGTCACTGCAACTACACAATGTGTTCAAACTTCTGCCAACGCTTCGGCAGTACCTGGGATTTTGCACATACCGCTGAGCAGCACGTGTGAACAACTAAAAAACCACGTGTTTTCAAGATTCTCCATCATCGTTTGGCGCGATGGAGCTGCGTCCTTTCCGGACGCTGTTGTTTCGGCAATTGTTCGAACACATATCGAGCATGTGCACGTACATATTGGCGTGTGCCGAGTGTTTTGTCTTGGATCCAGTGATGTTCACAGGCCGGCCTGGCGGCCTGGAAAGCCTGGGGGTTGGCTGAAAAAAGCGGATACAACTGGAAATAAGTTGATAAGCCAATCTGGGTTAAGTGCGCGAAGTACCCAGATTGGTTTATCAACTTATTTCCAGTTGTATCCGCTTTTATCAGCCAACCCCAGGCTTTTCAGGCCGCCAGGCCGGCCTGTGAACATCACTGCATGGATCCACTGTTCAGTACGCGCGTTATTGATGGCGGCTGTGGTTGGGCACTTGGATGGAGTAGCACAAGTAAATAGGTTTGCCAGATTTCCAAAGTGCCACAGCAGTAGATGCTATGCAAATTTAAAATATGCAAATTTAAAATAAGGCAAATTTTTTACGCAGATTTTTAACACTACAGGGGCGGATCATCGGCATTAATGGCTCGATTACAAAATGGTTGGGGGTCCCCTATGCGACGCAAACCGTCACACGAGAGTTCGCGTAGCGCACGAGCCAAATCAGTTGGGGGTCCAGGGACGCGCTTGAGCGCCCCTGGGCCCGCCGTAGGAGAAAATTTTGAGTAATTTAGTGCATATTGAGCGATTTGATGCACAAAATTTGAAAAGCAGTAGAAGCAGTATGATGGGCTCCAAAGCAGTAGTTTTTCAAGCAGTAGATCCCACCTGAAAGCAGATTTGGCAACCCTAAGAGTAAATGACTGCTATTTTCGGCCTAGGAAACGACACTTTCCTATGGGCGTGCTATTGTACACTTTACTTATCGACAGTTTACATTGTACTGGTACACCTGTACATATGTACACGGTTGCTTGGGTTGCCTGGCGCAGTTGGATGTCTAGTTGTTTCGCTATCCATCTCAAAAGCCTCCGTAATTGCCAACTGCTGCGTTTCTCGCCGCGCGATGGTTCCTTCGCTTTTTACACTTTTGGTTTTGATTGGAACTATTCTTCAGCATGCAAATGTAATCGGCGAGAAAGAGGTTGGTTGTTGACAAATTTGCGATCAAGATTTCAAAGTCAATTTGTTTAGATATTTGTGTTTACGCCCGCGGTTGACAAATCGGTTTGGTCGAAATTCGATTGGGAAGCGATCTCGTCGATTGTTTGGTTCGATGACCAGCTAAAGGATGAATTGACCGACTATGCATCGAAGCATGGAGTTCGTGTCATCAAACTCGGTAGGAAATATAATTGTACAATTGGAAGGGTTTTTCCTTTAAGCGTCTGATATCAAACCGGAGCAGTTGACGAACGCCACTGAGCGAAGTCTTTGGGTGAAGAATGAGGTGTCTTCAGTGGTCAATGGATCATTCAATGGTATCAACGTCGACTTCGAGTACGAGATACCTGCGAACAACAAAGAGCAGCAACAAGGACTGGTCAAGTTGTGCCAAGAGCTGTACACGAGCTTAAAGGCGGTCCGTCCCGATTCTCAGATCTCATTCGACGTGGCCTGGTCGCCCAACTGCATCGACAATCGTTGTTTTGACGTGCTGGCGATGATGCCGTACCTGGACTTTATCTTCGTCATGTCCTACGATGAACGCAGTCAGATCAAATTTGGTCCTTGTGCGGCTGGTCCCAATGCCGGATTTGATCAGACTGTTGCAGGTTTGCATTCCTGTCTCTGTTTTAATGCAAATTATATTAATTTTTCAGGATTAAATCTGTACTTAGCTGCTGGTGTGAATGCTAGTCAAATAGTTTTTGGCGTTCCATGGTATGGACGCGACTACCCTTGCGTTGACTTCAACCACGAGGTTAGTCAGCGTATCAATTGTAAACAATTTCAGTTATTGTTTTCCAGAACCAACTGTGCTTGATCACAGAAATACCATTTCGTGGTGTCAATTGCAGTGATTCGCCGGGCACTGAAAAAGGTTACGGTGAGCTGATGGATTTGGTCCGAGCGCACAACTCAACCATTCAATGGGATGAACTATCCAAAAGTCCATACTTTGCTTACCAGGTGAGCGAATTCGGCTATTTCAATTGTTGCAAGACTAGTCCGCTGTCTGCAGAACAACAGTGGTGATGGATTGTGGCATCAAGTGTGGTTTGATAACTCGCAAAGTTTGGGCTTTAAATATGATCTAGTGCGCCAATATGGGCTGCGCGGAGCCGGAATGTGGAATACTAACTGTCTTGACAACTCCGACACGAACGATGCCGCCAAAATGCGCGAAGAGTTCTGGTCACAGTTACGCCATTTGAAATCGAGCGGAGGACAGACTGATACTACTAGTACTTCCATTGGTACCACTGGTACTATTGGTACTACTGGCACTACCACTGGTACCACTGGAACCACGTACAAACTCGGTTTATACCTAACCCTATTTTTGTGCTTCGTGCCGCGCTTAGTTATGAATTCAGCATAGCTTCACGGTTAACCAGGCCAAACTAAGCGTTTAAGACAGATTTCGGAACACGCAAACCTTTCTTAGTAAAAGTTAGAGGCGTGACCGACTTAATCATCGATTGGTATATGTCGCCCTTATGCCCGATTACGGCATTTGTAACCGATTGCTTTGCTGATATTGTTGATACTAAGGAGACTACGAGCAGGTGCCGCTCTTCTATTCATTTGTATTACGATTGTGGCGCACGTGGCGCATTGCATTACGTCAGTAAAGATGCCCACGCTGTGCGAAGAAGAAAACAAACTAGTCATCGCATCTACGCGCACAATTTTGTTCAAACTTCGGTCGACGCTTCGGCAGTACCTATGATTTTGCACGTACTCACTGAGCAGCACGTGTCAACAACTATAAAACCGCGTGGTTTCAAGATTCTCCATCATCGTTTGGCGCGATGGAGCTGCGTCCTTTCCGAACGCTTTTGTTTCGGCAATTGTTCGAACATATATCAAGCACGTACACGTACATATTGGCGTGTGCGGCGACTAAAGAAGCGGTGATCATCGACCCTGTGCTTGAGACGGTGGAACGCGACAGCCAGGTTGGTGGTCACTCTCGTTACTTTTACTTCCTCATTTGTATTCAACGCGCCTTTGGTTCAGCTGATTGACGAATTGGGCGTCAAGCTGGTCTACGCGTTAAATTCGCACGTTCATGCGGATCACGTGACGGGAACTGGGGAGCTGAAGAAGCGGTTCCCCCTGATGAAGGCTTTGCTTTCTGTGGATGCGGGCGCGAAGAGCGATCGCTTCGTCAAAGACGGTGACAAGATCGATTTCGGTCGAAAGTCAATTGAGGTGCGAGCCACGCCCGGACACACCAACGGTTTGGCGCTTGGCTTTCGTATGTGATTGGTTGGAGATCTCATGTGGCTTCAGGCTGCACGACGTTCGTGTTGCACGAAGATCGAATGGCCTTCACGGGCGACGCTCTGCTGATTCGCGGCTGCGGTCGAACCGATTTCCAAAACGGTTCGTTTTGCAAGTCTCAATGGGAAGGGGTTGATTTGCATTCGGATTTTTAGGAGACTCTCGCAAGCTCTACCGGTCGGTACACGAGCAAATCTTGTCTTTGCCAAGTGATTACCTACTGTACCCGGCGCACGACTACCATGGTCGAATGAACACTTCGGTCGACGAGGAGGTCCGATTTAATCCTCGATTCACGAAGACGGAAGAAGAGTTCGTTGAATTGATGAACAAACTTCACCTCGCTTATCCGCATCAGATCGGTGCGGTATCCCCAAATGTCCTTTATTTGTTTACATCCCACTTTTTCAGACATCTCACTGCCTGCTAATCTAGTTTGCGGCGTCTATGATCTGATGGATGATAAGACAAGAAATGCTGTCCAGAAATCTCTTCATGAGCATCATGCTCAGAATCTGTGAGACTGCTATCGCAGTCATTCCCTACATATCCTTCATATGATTCTTTTTGTTGGGTTATTTTTTTAATTTTACAAATTTGCAATAAATTGTGATCAAGAAATTGTTTTTGATCGTCTATTCGAAACACCAATGGAACCATGTGATCTTACGCTTGAGTACTGTCCTGTTGGTGTAATTGCTGCTGCATGGGAAGTTTCGGTTAAAACTTCAAAGCGTCAGTACATATTGAGGCAATATTTTTATCAGAGTAAGCTGAATACGAAACAACGTTCGCTTTCATCGTCCATGACCGCTGATTTGTTCGTTGTGATGTCGCCGTTCTTTTTCTTCAATTGCCCATTCAACATCACCGTCCATCTCTGCTTTCGGCAGTGTTTCACATTCTGGGCGGCTGCAGTACGATTTCGAGCCGACTGAAGTGGCGAAGGCGTCTTCAGATGATGACCGAATGGAGAAGGCAGCGAACGATGCGTTCGTTGCGACGATCTCCGTGAGCTCAAAGTGTCTGCATCGGTTTCGTCCGAAATGGTCGAGTCTCTTTCACTCGCTGATGACGAGGATGATTCGAATCGGTCGGCGCGAAACGCAGCCGGCACATTGGACGAGTTGGAGGAAATGCGTGGTCGTCTGGGGCGCTGAGAGTCGGAGTCTGTGTCTGAGCTGGACGACGACGATTCGGCGCACTGATACGCTCGCGGGAGGGCCTCATTCACCGAAGTTTTGCTGCTGCCTGCGACGGAAGGCGATGTCGATCGTAGTCGAGTTTTGCGTTTCCGTCGTCGGGTCTTGGAGGTGCGCCAGACGTGGTCTCTGTTGTAAAGTTCACGTCGCAATTGGTGACTGATCGGTTTCAAGTGCATGAAATTGCAGAATCCTCCTCGAGTGCATTCACCGCTGGAATGGATCGAGCGTCAGCATACCGCAGCCCATCATCGCATACCGTATACTAAAATACCTTCACATCCCACATAAATCAAGCGTCAACCCATTAACTGTCTGACAATCGAACGACACGAGAGCAAATGCAGCATCAGTAGCCTACCTGGATCCCTCGTCCGTTTCGTCAACTGCGCATGATAAAAGCAAAATAGTCAGATTCAACACAGATGTAGTGTCAAAGCTCGGTGCAACAATCACCAAAGACGAGGAAACGAAAGAAATAGAAGTGCATGCGAACAGATGGAAATAAGAACGGATAAGTGGTCGATGCTGAGTGTGTACCTCTCGTACTGGCGACAACACGCCTCGCGGAAGTCCGTAACGGGTGATAGCTCGGCGTAGATTGGGTTTCGACCGAACCATCGGTTCGACACTCCCTGCAGCGCTCGTTCCGCGTCCGCTTCTCGTCGAAACTATCAACAAAAGGGTTACGGTGGGAACTTCGTGGCCCAAGTATCGGAGACTCACCACCTTTCCTACCTCTGTTTGGCTTAGGCTTAATGTGGCGAGCCACCTTTCCTATCTCTGTTTGGCTTAGGCTTAAGTTTAGGCTTAGGCTTAGTGTGGCGAGCCACCTTTCCTATCTCTGTTTGGCTTAGGCTTAAGTTTAGGCTTAGGCTTAGGCTTAGTGTGGCGAGCCACCTTTCCTATCTCTGTTTGGCCCCTTGGCGGCTCGCTACGCTCGCCACACTAAGCCTAAGCCTAAGCCAAACAGGTAGGAAAGGTGGTGAGTGCGATACTTGGGCTAACTTGGTCGCCAAAGCGACCAATAAGCACCTTGACATAAACATTGCCGATCATGTGCTCGCCAATATTGTCGCAAACGTTCATCTCCTCTATCTCGCCGTAGCAGTCCTCGATCTCGGTGAACACCTCCTCGAAAAAGTCGTCGAAATGCTCCTGTTCCGCGGCACCGTCCTCTTGCGCATCTGAAACACAATCGACTTACTGAGTAGACATCGGCGCGTCAATGGCTCACTGAAGCACGCGTCTGCTTGTCGAGCATCAAGCATCGGATTTCTGTACAGATTTTTCATCAATAAAGTCTGCAACGTAAGATCCACACATACAACGTGCGCGAATGCATACGAGTAATAAGAGTACTTGGCTGTATGTGGGACGGTTGTGAATTCGAGAACATTTGTCTCCGTGACGACACGCGCCGATCTTGAAGTAGAAAGAGCAGTTCACTCTGCAAACACAATACAGGTATGTCTCAGCAAGAAAGAAACGTACTTGTCGCGCTCTGTGCCGAAGATGGACGCCAGATATTCGGCGCCGGACAGTTTGGCCATCTGGACGGTCATGTGGGCGATTCTGAGCGACGGCGAGCTGCTGCCGCTGCGGCCGTCTCTCGTGTCACGGTGCATGGCGACAAACAAGAGACGCTCATACCCGCTGTCCCACCATCGTCGCTTTCGACCGCCATGGCTTCCGTTCTCTCGTATCGATCGCCGTCGTCTGTCGACTTTCAATCGATGAGCATCAGCGTGCTCTCATAACCTTGTTTCATTACACTCGGTCCCGTAACGATTCTGCCTCATACATCAAGCTACCGCAAGACGAATCAAGGATAAGAATTTTGTGACCGGCATACGCGCGCCGATCAAAATTTTCTTCGGATCCTCAGTTGTTCCATCCAGCTATTTCCAGCTACTCGAAAAAATGCAGCAGGCATCAAATCGAGCTGAAATTTTGAAGCAGCTGTCATTTGGTGTGAAGCGGAAAACTGTTTCTGCAGAACTAAAAAAGCTAGAAAACAGAACGCCGACGACACCGTCAGCTACTTTACTTGCCGAAAAGCAACCGTTAAAGAAGACTATAACACAGGACGCAAAGCGCAACACGATCGAAGATGGGACTGTCGATTCAGCAGCGCCAGAGATCATCAAGGGACTTCAGGTGTCTACGGAACGGCAGGGCAAGTCGCGCAAACGGAAACGAAATGACGACGAGCCATTGTCGGCTTCGAAACGACGGGAAATGGTAAGCTGCACATTTGCATCAATCCGTGTAATGATTCTTTTCTCAGATGAACTGCGTGCGCAAGGCGAATAAAATCTTCGTTTGGGGAACCGACATATCGGACCCGTGCACTAATTTGTCTGGTCTCAGCTTGCCGGCTGAACTTTCGCGCAATCTTGAAACGTACGGACTGACGAACCCCACTCCAGTCCAGATGCAAGCGATTCCTCTGATGATCGACGTTTGTTTTCTGTTCTTTAAGATCGGCCGTGGACATTTGATTGTTTTCAGCGCCGCGAAGTGCTCGTCAGTGCTCCGACCGGATCGGGCAAAACGCTCGCCTTTTCGTTGCCCGTCATTCTCGACGTGTTGAAAATGCAGAAGAAGAACATCTTTGCAAGTCCGCGACTGAGGGCAGTCGTATTGGAGCCGACTCGTGAGCTGGCCAAACAGGTAGTAATTCCATTTGCGCGTCCTCCGTTGTTTACCAATGTACTTGCAGACGTACATAGAATTTCTGAAGTTCACCGAAGGAATGCCGATCAAATGTGCGTTGATGGACGGCGACCATTCCCAAACGAAGATGGGCAAATACGGTCAGATTAAAGGCTGTCAATTTGTTTGATTAATAGGATTATTTTCAGATGTTCTGGTTTCGACACCAAACCGATTAGTATTCGCCTTAAATGACAAGGAGCATCCTTTGAAATTGTCGTTCGTTCGCTGGCTGGTTGTCGACGAGAGCGATCGTCTTTTTGACACCACCGAAGGCGCTTCTCGCAGTTTTCGCGACCAGGTAATTGCATTCAGTGCCATTTCAGTTGCCCGTTTCATGTGTAAATTAAATTGTATTGCGATTTCAGTTGGCGACAGTGTACCGGTCTTGTAGCGGCAAACATATTCGACGAGCTTTCTTCAGCGCCACTTTCTCCTACGAAGTAGAAGAATGGTGCAAGACGAATCTCAACAGCGTCGCCATGGTTTGCATTGGTCAAAGGTGTGTCGATTGTTCAAAATGGGACTGTCTACAAATTACGTAACCCTTTTGGAGGGGGGGTCGGTTACGTATGACGTCAGGGTGATGTCATCGTAAGCAAATCAATCGATAATTATATGCTATAACGTTAACGTAATCACGAGAAGGGGTCGTCAAAGCTCGGTTGCGCGGTTACAGGGGGAGGGTAAAAAGAGGCCAAAAATAGGGTTACGTAATTTGTAGACAGCCCCAAACCGAATGTTTTGCTCGTGTTGGTTGTGACGTTAACTATGTGCACATTGCAGAAATTCGGCAGTGGACACGGTGGACCAGCAGTTGGTGTTCGCCGGGTCGGAACAAGGCAAGTTGGTGGCGCTGCGGCAACTGTTGCATGGGGGTTTCGAACCGCCGGCGCTCGTGTTCGTGCAGAGCAAAGACCGCGCCAGACAGCTGACGGCCGAGTTGGCGGACGAGCGGATTCCCGTCGACGTTATTCACAGCGACCGTTCGCCAAAGGAGGTCAGCAGCAAATGGTCCAACTCGAACGAGACTATCATCCTTTTGCAGCGCGAGGAGGCCATCAGACAGTTCCGCACTGGCAAGGTCTGGGTCCTCATTTGCACCGAAGTGTTGAGTCGTGGCATCGACTTCAAAGGAGTCAACCTGGTCGTCAACTTCGACCTTCCCACGTCCACCATCAGCTATATTCATCGAATCGGTAGAAGCTGGTCGCCACTTGTTCGTACGCCCATTGCTTCGTTCAGGCCGAACTGGTCGCGCTGGTCGAACTGGGCGGGCAGTGACATTCTTCACCGAGCAGGACGCAAAAGCGCTTCGACCGATCGCCAACATCGTGCGCCAGTCTGGCTGTGACGCGCCCGACTACACATTGCATCTTAAACCACCCACTCGGTTCGTTTCATGTGTTTTCAGCAGTGATGTTCACGGGCCGGGCCGGCCCGGGATTTTCGCCAAAAAAAAAGCCCGGCCCGTTACTTTTCCTCCGCGCCGGCTTGACCGAAAGAGAAAAAAAGCTGACGAAAAATAGATATACGGTCAATTTGACTAATTGCCAAGTCAAAAATCGCTCAAAATTGACATTTTGTCTACCCAGTCAAATAAGTTGTTCTACGTATCGATAATTTTGTAGTGTTACGTTCAAGAATTTTTTTGAAAATCAGCCCGGCCCGGCCTGGCCAATTTTTCAATCCCGACCCGGTACTTTCCTTTTGGGCCGGCTCTGAACATCACTGGTTTTCAGATGTAGCTGGTTGGATGTGCCCTGCAAAATTGACAAGATCTGGACATCTCGAGGCACTTGTTTTCAGATATCTGCGCCCAACAGCGCAGTGGCTGCCAGTCGTATTGTTGGTGAGTTTTCTTAGGAAAACTGCGCTTCAATAAGTTCGCAAATTTTTATTTAGGTCAGACTTCTGCTATTCATCTACTAATAGATACTTTCGCATTTGAAGGTGATCCGACAGTTAACGTAAGTTAAAATGTCCGTTGAAAATTGACAGATTATGATCAGAATATTGAAATTTTTTTATTTTCAGCACCTTAGTACGGTAGGTGTTGTTGAGAAGAGGGGGGGGGGTTCTGGTTTGACTTTGAGAAACCAAAGTTCCCCCTAAAAATTTCACTTGTTAGTTTGACAAATAACACTTTTCTGTTTCCAGTTGTTCGAATTATAAGGTCACAAAACTTCGTTCACTCATGTCCGTTGTGGCAGCTGCCCCGCGGCTCGTATTCTGTCTAGGATTGCTTTGTTACTATGGCATAAATGAACCAATTGCATTGTTGCAGTTATTTCTTCGGCCTTCCACGATGAAAGAATTCTCACTCACCTCTGGGGACCTTCAACTTCAAGCAGGCCAACGCGAGAAGTTTGCAATCGATAAAGTGATACAGGTAATATAACTTTTCCTTGAAAACAAATAAATAGATCAAATATTATTTGCAGATTTTTCGACACAATAGCAGATGTGGAAGCGTCCCAGTTCCCGGATTTTCTTCATACGTTCAAGGCAACTGTCAATGGGACCGTAAACAAAGAGCGATACAAGAAAAGTGCAATTGTTCTTTGTTCTTTGGTACGGTGAAACCTGATAAGCGAACGACTAACGAAATGCAGAACTACTGCAACTTTACAGAACACCACGGTTGCGCCAGTTTCATTCAACTTGGTAAGTCTCAGTTAGTGACTTGAACCATTGGATGGATTGATTCAACTTGATTGGTCGCCAAAATATGTTGTGTGAGCGGCAAAACACAAAAAAAATTTCGGAGCATACCTGTAGCTGGGGTCCCATTTTATCCAGTGCTTGTCGATCTGGAAGGATGGGGTTGGACCCTTGCTGCGGAGGAAGTACCCCCACCTCTCTTTCCCCCCCGGCTACAGTTTTGTTT
>JAQGCX010001445.1:0-11010 GCA_034700205.1 Plectus parietinus
CGCGAATTAATGTAACAACCTAATAAAAATGTCTCTCTTCGTTACAAAACGTCGATATATTAAAGGTTAATTAGTGAAAAACTGCGCTTTGGGACTGGCCAATTGTGTTGATATAGGCGATTTAAATTAAATGAATCGCGAGCATATCGCAGCTGGGGGAGAGGGGGGGGGCTACAGCTAGCTGTACCCTTGGCCGGGGCCAGGGGGTGGGTACAGCCAGTTACACCTATGCGAGTTATGCAGGCCGATGTTGATCTGGTTGGCCAATACTGAAACACTGGTCAATTTTAAGTAGTTCAAAAAACTGAAGAATAATATTGGGTTGTTCAGAAAGTCTTTTTACACTTTTTAAATGGTTCGCTCTGAGAGCTCGTTCTCCGCGAATACTCAACCGTTTGAGCTGAACCAGAACTTTTTAGATAGAGCAAGATATCAGCTACAAAATACGTAAAAATGATCATTTTTGTCATTTTTACATATGTTTTAGCCAATATCCTGCTCTATCTAAAAAGCTTTGGGTCAGCTCAAACGATTGAGTATTCGCGGAGAACGAGCTCTCAGAGTGGGAATCTTGGGTGAGAGGGTCGCGAATTAATGTAACAACCTAATAAAAATGTCTCTCTTCGTTACAAAACGTCGATATATTAAAGGTTAATTAGTGACAAACTGCGCTTTGGGACTTGCCAATTGTGTTGATATAGGCGATTTAAATTAAATGAATCGCGAGCATATCAAAATTACATGTTAGTGAGAAACTCAAGGCATAAAAGTGTTCATCTGTCGCTAAAAATGATTTCTAGTCTGTGTGTCATATGTTTGTGGCATCGTACCATTAGATAAACAAAACTCGAATTTTGATGAAAATTGCGTTTGAATTTGTGAAATTATGAAAATGATGAATCTGACAAAAAATTTGCATAAACTCAGCTATTCGTTTCCAATCAACATGAAAATTTAATCACATTTAAGTTTTACTTTTAGGCATATGTTCAAAATTTCAGCTTGATCAGATGAAAATTGTTGGATCTACAGCGATTCAAACACCTATACTATTCGTTGCGCCACCCCGTATAATACGCAAAAATTTATAAAAAGGAGCGACTACTGTATTTATTCTGATAATAGACTGGTCATAATTTTAGAGATGGTCGGAATATTAAAAATAAATATAATATATACCCATGAACAAATAAATTAGCAAATTGTGGAGAAATTATAGTAAAATAAACCTGAATTCACGGGCGCACAAGTAGTAGTTGCAACAGTGCCAGATGTCGTTTGAACCGATGGCACTATGACGCGAGAACGAGCAGGCACAGTTGAACGACCAGCAGCGCCCTTTCCGATTTCCATCAATGGCACAAACTCCGCCACCTTGAACTTCTTTGGCAGCAAACCTCGCGGTACCACCTGGTCACATTTCTTCCCTGAAAATAACCGCTGCAGCCGGCAAAATGTCATTAATCTAATTAAATTACGCGTTATTTGAAGAGCGCTGCGGAATGCCAATATTTTCTTCTGATTCTCAGACGAATCCGTAGTCCCACTGCCGCGCCCCACACGACGACGATCGGCTGTGCGCAGTCCGTCAACGATGGGTATGACGGGAGCATGGCACAAAAATTGGCGCCGATACGCAGCACCGATGTTCAGACATTTATCCTGCGTCAGGAGAGAGTCAGGTTGTCCAAGCGCCTTCGCTGCAGCCACACGAATAGCTTGCAACCGCTTCTTTGCAGCTGTCTTGGAGAGTGCGCTTGTTCCTACAAAATGCAAAATAGTAAAATCATAGGGACAAAAACCAATGAATACATTTCAAAGATGTTGATAAATAAACAGACAACTAACCAGACTTTTCAAGTCGCATGATAAAAGGCCGATTGGCCTTACCATGCTTTGCCACGTTCAAATTATGTTTTTTCTCTGCTACATTCGAACCAGCAGCAAAATTAACGTCGCCTAAAAATAAGACTAATAATCAAAGATGAGTAAGAATGCACTATGTAAGATAAAACCACATACCGTAAGTACGTTTGGCAGTAGGACCCACACCAGCCAGAGATTTCAGCACAATGTCCTCAACCCTATCCTTTCTTGTGACAAGCTCTCCATTTTGTCTCAAAAATCTCTGTGCCGTCCACACATCACTTGATCGCATCTTCAGAAAATTCAACCAGGACGTTTCTGCTTGCAATTGATTTAATAATGCAGGATCAGTCTCTGGGTCGAATTTATCCTTATACATCAAACGATGGGCCACGTTCCCAGCGCCATAATAAAAGGGTCGTACGTAATAAAATTTGCGTTTTCGTCCACCAGCCATCCGTTCATGAACCTTAGTTAAAATAAATAATTATGCAAACCATAGCGAAATAAATAAATATACCACGACGGAATTTTTATGCAACTTCTGCATCCGTAGACGAAGCAAATCATAATCTTCAGGGTGCATCCACTGCGAATGATGACACCACTGTAGCACATTTGAGAACTTCGATCTGCAGGGCGTGCAGCTGTGAGTCTTCTTGCTAGCACAGGTTAGGCAGCCCCGCCCACAGCCATCCCGCAGAAATATTTTGCAACGTCGACGATGATAGCAATCATCACAGGTGCACGACTTGCAGAATGCTGCACCAGGCTGGCATGACTGACAAGGGTCTGCATGAAAGATACAGTGAACGCAACTGAAAATTATCATTGACTACCGTAACCCAAAAATGAAAAATATTTTTTTACCTCGTGCATTCACACACGAAAATGTGCGGATCGAACGAAGAGGACGGTACGCGGGGACCTAGCTCAGCCAGTTCGCGGACGCGCTTATCAGTCCGCTCCCGCTTCGCTCTCAACTCTTTCTCTTCGTCTATGGGCTCTTGGCGAACAATACGCTTCTTATCCGCCGCGCCCCCTTGATCGTGTTCACCACGCTTGCTCTTCTTTTCTCGGGGCTCCTCAGCCGCAGAACGGGAAACACCGGTGACAGTATTTGCGGCAGCTGCACTCTTACGCGTCTCGCGTACCCGTTGAGCCATCATGAACGTTCCGCTAAATAACAGCACAGCTTAACGGAGAGCATATTGTAAGTGCGCGCGCGCTCGACCGAGGATCAGCCGGCCGCGAATTTCCATTCCCCACGTAGGTTATGAATTTTCCCGGGCTAGGCCTTCTCGCGCGTTTGACGAGACTCCGCTTCCACGCGTATCTTCATAACATTTACTGTCAACGTGAACTGAATTGCAACGCACAAATGGCATTGTATTATTCACAATCCATGTTTCTGTCACAAACATAAACAAACAAACAAACAAAGGAAACGTGATGTAACTGTATAGTCTTATTTTCAGTGATTTCTACCGTGAGATTTCGCATTTTCTACACCTGTTAAACGAAAACTGAATGAAAACGTTTCAAAAGGCGTAAAAAATGCGAAATCAGACGGTAGAAATCACTGAAAAGAAGACTATACAGTTACACCATGTTTCCTTTATTTGTTCGTTTATTTGTTCATGTTGGTGACAGAAGCATTGATTGTGAATAATACCATGTCATTTGTGCATTGCAATTCAGTTCACGTTAACAGTAAATGTTATGAAGATACGCGTGGAGGCGGAGTCTCGTCAAAAGCGCGGGAAAATTCATAACCTACGTGGGGAATGGAAATTCGCCAGCCGGCCGTGGCCAAAAAGCAGCAAAAACAAACGGCTCAGATTAAAGCGGCGTTTACAATGCTCCGACTAGACCGATCGATCAGTCTGACCGACCGATTTTTGATAATTCAACGGCGGTTGAATTTAGTCGGTCTGATCAGTCGGACTGATCGGTCGGTCTAGTCGGAGCATTGTAAACGCAAAATCGGCTCAAGCTCAAAGCTCTAATTTAATTTATAAATACGTCATTCGATCAGAAATTGAACGAGGAATCCGAAAATCACCACGTTTTTAATTTTTAAAGCTTCTTTTCAGTTTTTCGATTTCATAAGTAAAACCTACCCTAGAATTAAAGCCCATAATTTTCTTTATCGAATAGTATCAACAAATTTTCAATTGGCGCGCCGCCATGCGTGAAACGTGAGCCCGAAGTGGTATGAGACCCTTTTGAAACTTCCTCAGGAAATGAAGAAAAATGAAAGAAAAACATCAGTTCAAGACTCATGAAAAACGGTTACTTCTGTGCTGAGATGTTGCTTTTTGTGTTTATGAAAATTTGTGAAAATAAATGAAAATAAAAGGTTGTATAGATCGGGCAATATCTCAGCACAGAATTTCAGCTAGGCCACCGCCATGCGTGAAACGTGAGCCGAAAGCGGTATGAATAGGGCATCGAAAATGACAATCAAAAGGGGGACCCTACCAATTTTTTTTCGTCGAAATTTTGAAACTTCTTCAGAAAATGAAGAAGATGTTGCCGAGATTTGATCGAACAAAAAATGGTCTACTTGTAACGCTTCGTTCAAAAAAACTGACCCCTTTAGTTTTTGCTATATCACAACGAAGACATTACGGATCAAAGTGAAATTTTAACTAAAAGTACTTCACCATATAACCTTGTTCCGGTAAAAATTTTATGTTGGTCCGTAGCACCAGAGTGGTTTTTTTAAAATTTGTGTGCGAAGTTGTGAAAACCTGAAATTCGCACAGTTACCTTTCCATTTTTCGAATTTCATGTTTTCACAACTTCGCACACAAATTAAAAGAAAACCACTCTGGTGCTACGGATCAACATGAAATTTTTACCTGAACAAGGTTATATGGTAAGGTACTATTAGTTAAAATTTCACTTTGATCCGTAATGTCTTCGTTGAGATATAGCAAAAACTAAGGGGGTTTTAATTTCCCGCCATATCTCGCCACATAAACTTAATTTCCCGCCATATCTCCAGACGAAAATTTTTAAAAAATATTCTAACGTTATTTTCGGAAGTTTCAGCTCAAAATACCCCTAAGTGATCAATTTCAGCGATAATTAAAAACAAATGTCACCTGTGCCAAGGTACTTAACGAAAAGCTCGTTGCTTAGAAAAATCGTCTCTTAATACCCATCCGGTTTTGGGTCGGCGTTAAAGGAAAAAAAATGCTGCTGATAAAGAGCAAAAATGATTGGGAACTTTTTGATACTGGTTACGGTGACCCATCAGCCACAGTATTGAAAGGACCAGCGACAATATCCTCAGCAGCTGGATTGTGACGCGTTTCGTTTTTCCGTTTCGCCATCACGAATACTCCGTCAAATAAGAGCACAGATTAACGAAAAGCAGACTGCGCGCGCGCATGCTCAACAAATGGCCAGCCAAGCACCGCTCACTATCATCCGACGGCCGACGGGCCGCGGAGGAATTTATTACAATGGAAGTGTCGCGCAGTAACCTCGACACGCAAGCGCGCACGCTGAGTCTGATTCGCCGCTCGATGATAGCCCGCTCTTGTGCGGTTCTCAGTGCGACGCGGTTTGTGCAGACAGTTAAGGGGCTCGTCTGTACCGCACATAGTGAAACCGGACCTTTTGCTGGTTCGAGTTCTGACTACCGTCACCAGTAACAAAAAGTTCCCACTAATTTTTGCTCTATATCGGCAGCATTTTTTTCTCTTTAACGCCGACCGACAATCCACTACAGCAAATTTTCAACTTCACGTATCTGAATCGTTTCCCCAGCAGGCGTTACAGTAATGATCAATCACTTCCCCCTCCCGTGTTTTGTTTTCTTAGTGCAACAATACGCCGGTATGCCTAAATAAAACCTCCTGCTTCACGGCAGGACAACACTTTGCCAAACATGATAAAAAAAAAACTACGATGTTTTCTATGTCGTGTCGAATGCGTTAACATGTCCGTGCACTGGGCGAACGCGAAAACTTTAGTTCACAATAAAAATAAATAGTTCAAATTTATTTATGTGCAAACAGGAATAATATCAACAACTGATATGTTCAAAATTTTGGTCAACTAATACAGTGCGGTGCAGAATTATAAGACCTATACTATTGTCGGCTTTGACAATGGCGCGTTGGTCAGCGATTTTGGTTGCTCAGATCGTGTTTTCTGTCCGTATTCGCTCCTTTATTTTTCAGCAAAAATGGTTCACACACACTTTAGGCACTTGACACTTTTTAGCCAAATTAAATACAGTCGAACCCAGCTACAAGAGCACCGGCTACAAGAGCATCCCGGCTTTAAGAGCCATTTTCTCCATTCCCGTGCTCAGTACTATGCTATAACATAGGAGCCGACCCGGAGCCGACCCCGGCTTTAAGAGCACCTACAAGAGCACCCCGGCTATAAGAGCCATTTTGTGAATTCCCGTGCTCTAATATAGCATATAGGAGCATAAGAGCAAAAATTATCAAAGTACTCCGTTTGTTGACATGTTGATCAAACGATCTACAGATTGCTGGCTGGGTCAAAGCAGTTATGCAGTACTTGTTCACTCATTTCACTGTGACCGAGTGGTTTAATTCGCTCATTCATTCATTACTTCCTCAGAAAATATTTTTAAAAACAGTACGGTAGCAAACTACCTGAGGAAAAGTTTTGATCGACCCCGGCTATAAGAGTAGTTTTCCGAATTCCTCTGCATGCTCTTGTAGCCGGGTTCGACTGTATTTTATAACTTCTATTAGCTTGAAAACTTAAAAAAAATTTTGTGTAGACCAAAATCAAACTACACGGTGAGGCTGGACTAGTCATGTCGCGATACCGATATATCGCATCAAAATATCGATATCGTATCAATATCGATATTGCATTCAAATATCGATATCGATATCACATTCATGCGATAAAATATCGATTATCGGAGGTATCGAAATATCGAAAAAATGTCACATATGACAGACGTAAATTAAACCACTTATGCGACCGGACTGAGTGACATGCTCTTGCTTGTGCGTCATTCAATCATTCTTTGCGTTTATGGTGTGCGGCGGCTGGCTGTGTTAGTTGTACTGAGCAAAATTGTTGTCTTACTGACGTGAGTGCGAGATGCCTCCGCGACCGCAGCTATCAAAACTGTGGAACTTTTTCACATAACGCTTAATAGACTTTATCATTCCTGAACTTTTTTCACAGCGATATTAAAATATCGCATCATTGCGCTATATCGATATCGCATCAATATCGATATCGCATTCAAATATCGATATCGATATCGCTTTATAAATTTAATATCGCTATCGATATCGCAAATAGGGGTAATATCGATATCGCGCGACATGACTAGGCTGGACCCATAGGTTTGTGAAATGTTTGTGTCATCCATCAGTACACGGCTGCCCTCCTCCCCCCATCCATTGCCCCATGACCTTCTTCGCGCTTCCATACGAGCTCTTGTCATTGTTATCTTATCCACCGCGTTGGAATGGCGTGTAATCCAATACCACCGTGTAGTTGCCTTCACCGTGTGGTCAGTGCGCACCACCTTCTGCATTGACGTAATCGGTTCATAACAGAAAATTTCGTAACTAAGGTAATTTTGGAATTGTAACACAAAAAACAGCGGGGAAACTCGATTATAATAAGTAATATTGTCTGGGACATTGGTAAGTGGGAACTCGACCACAAAATTCATAGTACACTTATCTCATAGTGACAGTGTATGGAAATCCAACTGCCACAAAAAAGTTACCAACATAACTAACATACCTTGAAAATGATAGATTCTAGCATAAAACCTAGAGGAAGTCGAATATGATGCGAAAAATGGCTAAAATATCAAGAAACTCAAGTTCGGCCGAAAAATAACGTTCCTTAGTGTCACATACTGTCTGATTTTCTGGCAAATGAATACGACTGCACGAATTTCAGCGCAATTTTGCAAAAACATATACAACCTGAATTTTTTTTAAACAAAGTTTGCTAACGTAAAAAAAACATGAGCTTTTCGAATCTTGAGTCAAACTTTTCGGCTGTAATTTTTCATTGAGTTTTGGATAAAAAAAACAAATTTTTTCGATATGTGTAAAAATTTGAAATTGCCAAATAAATATTTTTAACCGAATCGAATTTTGAAAATCTGAGGTTAGATTCGTGATCAACGTCAAAAACTACACTGTGTTAGTTGTTGGTTTTGAAGAAAACCCACGACATTTTGGGCGAAGTGCCAGAACTTAGTTGATCGTTAGGAAAATTGGGTCTTAAAACATACAAACACGCGGTGATACACAAATATGCACTGACGGGAACAAGAATGATCAATCAACAGACGTCGGCCGATGAGCATAGGCTGGTTTATTGCACATGTATTAACAAATGTACCTTTCATAATCCAACAAGGCGCTTGCCAAATGGAATGTCTATTAGTAATGTTCTTTATCAGCAATCTCACTTTTGAGTGCGACTGCGACGGCACTTTCGATAGGTACAGCGCAAAGAGCATTTTCAGTTATGAGCGGCTCATTGAGAGTGCGGCTGGTCAGAGTTTGCTGTGCTATTTAACAACGTTCGCTCGGTGCCTGATTCTCTCTGGTTTCTTATTTTGACACTGATTGAAGTCAGACTGTCAGACTGTCGAACAGACTGTCCCAGTATACTCTTCAATTGACGAAAATGTCGAATACAAGCAGACCCGCCTATTCTACTGTATAGGCTACCAGTGAATTCTTCGTCCAATTCTGAACAATCAGGTTGTATGACACGGCGTGTGCTTTCAAGCTTACTGTAACAAATATATATGGCAAATTAAATAAACAAAATGTCGACTAAATCTTCAACCCCAACCCCAACAGTCCCCTTCTAACCCAATCGCCCAGCAACCCCGTAATAACTTGAAAAACTAAAAATCGGGAGGTAGTTTTGATTCAAATAAGGATTCTTTAAAAAGCAATAATAAGAGTCTTGCTCTTTAGAGGTATCATCCCGCAAACAACAACGACAGAGACGACAAGTACGCAATTGACGATATCGATATCGTCTTCTGGAATGACTACGGTCACTTCTTTTACGACAAGCTATGGGCCAGTTATGGTCTGTGACGAGTCGCAACTTCAATAATGACATCGTGCTCCTGTTTGATGTCAGTCCAGACGCAGTCGCCAACAACAATCGGCTGCTGACATTGGCAAGAAAATTTATTTTTAATGTTCCACAAAAGACATTGGCATGTCGCACGGGGGTATTGCGGGAATATTCACTGGATAGATGGGGTTGGAGTCTTGTACGGTTTGGAAGTGTAGCAAAGCAAAGGTTTGGAAGGTTTGGAAGCGAGAAACTGTACGAAGATTCAAGGTTGTATCAAACTCCAGGGTCATCAGATTGCTGATTGAATGGATGATTTTTATTCAATAATTGATTGGTTTGATTCTTTCCTTTTTGTTTACGTATTTTACGTATTAATTGATTCCAAAAAAACGCAGGAATGAGTTAAGGTAGCAATCATTCACGCGAAGACGCAAAGTAATGTATTTTCGTTCAAAATTCGGAAAATGAGCAGTTGTGATTGGATTCATATGATTGAAAAACGAAAATTCAAGTTGAAAACAGTTCTAGAAGATGCAGAAAAACCCTCATTGAATTTGGTTGCGTAATATCAGAGCTATTCGTCATCAAACGCGTTCATAAACTTTTGACACACCCTGTATAACGAGCACAATTTATCTGAAAAAAAATTGCAGACTTGCAGTTAAGTTATTCAATGTTCATGACTGGAATTTCTACCGAACCCTATTGGGAAATGTCCAAGAACGTCAGCAGCACATTGCGAACATATCCCGCCGATGGTTATTTGATAGGCGATGAGGCGTCGGCGCAAATTATCGCAACCGGCGCGCGTCTCCGATGTTCTTATACGTAGGTAACGTTAGCGTCTTATTGAGCAAACAATAAACATCGGCGCGCGTAGGCGTGCCGATTTGCACCGACGCCATCGCCCATCTGGGTCATCGCCTATCAAATGACCATCGGCGGGATCTCTGCTCGTCGGCGTGCCTATGCGTGCCTTTCGTGTTCTGCACTGGATGTCTATTATTCTTTCTGGTTGGAAGAAAGATCTTTATCTCCCATCTGCATTAAAGAAACTGGCATGCTGATTTGTGTTGCCACAGTGGCGGATGATTGCATGACCGTACGCTCTTCCTCACATCAAATTGCCGTCATTAGGCGAATCAGCGCGCACTTTGCTTTTGCTGCTTACATCAATATGAAACAAAAATTGCTAGCTAATAGTAATCGAACATCTCGAATCATATTCAGAAAATGTGTAGCATGTATAAATCAACTTTTTTCACTGACTGAAGCGTTAATGGGCTGAAACAGAATAGGAAGGCCTTGCCAGATCAACTTGTAAGTAGCATCTGCGTGAATATTCTGCGCACTTGCTGAAAACTGGATAAGTCGACGAGTAGTGATAAAACTTGAATGTGTTCATCACCCAAATCATCTATTCGAAAAAACGAAGCTTCCTGAGATTCTGAATAAAACAGCATTTCAGCTTTTTTGTGACAGTCAGCATCATTACTTTAACGTGTAAATTTGCATACATACCGAATCTTTTGACCAGATTGAATAGAAATCTTCTGCTTTATACTCCACGTTTTCTCGGCGTGAACAGCTTGTTTTCTTTAAAGAAAATGTCAGCGTAATCTCAGTTGATGCAGTAAAAGAGAGCATCATGCAGCAATTATGGGAAAAATATGTATTTATTTTCAGGGGCTAAATGTAGTCACAGATCATTATACTCGTGACTACCGAATTTATTCTTATAAAAGTACAATTTCCAAGAGAAGCGCATGGGGCCAATACTCGAGCGCTTTTGCTCCCCAAAAAAGACATTTTCTTGTTGTTCGGAGTGTTGACGATCATAGCTGTAGCTGGTAGCTGTAGGGGGGGGTGACCACAATAGTGCCATCTGCCAATAAAAGCTTGTAACATCCTGCTATGCACAGTACCGGATTTTTCCGAGTATAAGCCCCCCCCCAAATACAAGCCCATCTGGGCTTATATTCGGTTTGATTTTCCAAGTATAAGCCCATGAGCTTATATTTGGTTCCGAAAAAGATAATCAATGATATGCACATTTGTAAT
>JAQGCX010001446.1:0-11009 GCA_034700205.1 Plectus parietinus
AAACTTTCGATGATCCGTTCAACAATTTCCCACAAACGCGCGATGAAATATTAAAGTACCGTATTCATTGGGCTAATCAACTGCAGTGTGCGGTTCTCTTTTCGATATTTCGACTGCCTTTCTTGTTAATTTTCATTTTTGCAGTAAACTATTTGCGTTGCTTGAGTTACTGTGTTTTGGTAGCTGGATGATTTGCTACAATAAATCAATACGACGTTATGGTTGTCGTCACAGAATCACACCATGATGATTTCATGCATTGCTACCTTGGGTTGCGTTGCCAAGCTCTCGATGATCAATTTTTTGAGTAATTATTTGCAGCTGAATTATGGCTACTCATGCAGTTCGGGGTTATTATTGTGATTTGAAACTCATTTTTTTTGCACAATAAACTATGAATCGAACTTTTTTAATTGAATATATGTACAGGGTGGGTGGAAAGTAACGATACGATTTGTTTTTTGAGTAATTTGGCCGCAAAGGCATCGATCAAGCTGTAACCTGGTAATTTTGTTTGAAAACTTTCGGGAATTTTTTTGACAAATTTTTTTTGAATTTGATCACAGTGTCACTGAGATATGGCTCAGCAAAGTCAGTGTATGGTTTTTACGCGATCATCTGTGCATGATGGATACGGTATTGAGAAAAATGGAAGAAACAGTGATATGACGATGTGTTTTGTGAAAAAATAACAACAATCGATCCCCAACACTGAGACCGACAACGATTCAGCGTGGCGTCAATCATCGAGAAAGCGCAAGAACACCGCCTCCGCTGGTTTGGCCACGTCAAACGAAGGCTACGTTGGGAAGGTTGTGCAGCAGATGGAAATTGAAAGTAAACGGCCACGAGGACGACCAAGGCGAAGATGGATGGACGTCATTCGAGACGACATGAAGGCGTGCGGCGTGACGGAGCACGACACAGCCGATCGCGAGAAGTGGAAGCGAAAAACCCGAAAAGCTGACCCCGCGCCGTAGTGGGACAAAAACAGCTCTGGACAAGAAGAAGAAGAAGATCACCCCAAACAATAGAAACAATGTGACATTATGTGAGAGAAATGTTCACCGTTTGTGGCAACGCACAAAGCCAGTAACGCAAAAGTAAAGCAAAATTAACGTACAAGTGCGTCACAAATGTGTTTCCCCAAACGGTGAACATTTCTCTCACATAACAGGACATTTTTTCCATTGTTTGGGCTGATGACTTGTTATTTTTCACACAAAAAGCATGGTCATATCACTGTCTCTTCCATTTTGCTCAATACCGTCCGTATCCATAGCACGCACAGGTGATCGCGTCAAATCACACATTGACTTGGATGAACCATATCTCAGTGACACTGTGACCAAATTCAAAAAAATTGTCAAAAACATCCCTGAAAGTTTTTGAACAAAATTACCAAGTTACAGCTTGATGGATGCATTTTTGGCCAAATTATTCAAAAAAATCGTATCGTTACTTTCCACCCATCATGTAGTAGTATATACGTAAGACCGAAGGTAAGGGGTACATGGGGCCAGGCCAAGGCCTTACCCCAACCCCCTGGTCTTATCTTCTTCCCGGGAAATCGGAGCCAAGCTGCAGCTACCCACCCTAGTCTCTGTCTTTATTGGGTGCAGTGCATGAAGTGTGAGATGGCGCAGAATTTTCTACAATTTTATTCGTTGAATGTCAACTGTTTTAAGTTAAAAGGAACGGGGCCTTTGAAAAATGTCACTCAGTCTAATTGCTCTTGTTGTTTAACGACGAACGAAATGAAGAAATGTTATGGTGTGCCAGTAATGACCGTAATCGGCAATGCGCAAACACCAATGGTTTTCTCCAGAATAGCATCGATCGTAGTGCAATGGGGAACGAACGAATGTGTCGGTCGCATATGTGTAGGGAGAATGCGTGCTGCTATGATGCGAGCTGTCGCAGCGGTAGAGTAAAAGGTGGCGTGTCGTCGTCGCACACCACTCTCATGTGATAAAACCATCGCGCAAACTTCGAAGCGTAGAGCGAAACAGTGAACAACCTGTTTCGCGACTAACTCTTTACACTGCGCACTTTTAGTACGCAGTGCACGTTGCGTTTCTTGCCTTGCGTTGGATCGCATAGCAGACTCAAGCAGAACTGCTTCGATCTAAAGACATTCCATTGCTTCACTTTGCCGTCATGTCAGCGAGTGATACTGTCAATGAAGAACAAGAATTAAAGGAAAATTCAGAAGGTATGGTTTTTGTGCGAGAATCGCGTTATGTCGAATTGCATGCTCTTCGAGACGGGAACGGGGAACGCCTGGGAACGGGGAACGAGACGGGAACGGGGAACGCCTGGGAACGGGGAACGAGACGGGAACGGGGAACGCCACATCATCGGCATGCAGATGGGTTGAATTGTTCACAATTACAATGACCAATTTAGTCTGCACTATGATCACGAAATAATTACATTGATTTTACTTCACTTTTTGTCTCAAAATTTTGTATTTCTTGAGCTCATCCCCTGGAAAAAATACTACCGTGCCCTGTGTGTGCCTATTTTGGACAATTCACGTTATGGTTCTCAAATTGACTGTTGTTCTCAGAATTTTAAAATATTTTCAGAGTATCGAAATCTCGACTCGCAGTTAGACCACTTGAACGATTACATGGACACAATGGAAGAGCGGATCCGACAGAACAACGAGAAGTTAAAGACGCTACTCAACGAGCAGAGAGCCGAACGCGAGAAACAGTCGAATGGCTCTTCTTCATAATAGTTTTGTGTCCATATGATTACTACAGATATGATTACTATGATTACTCTCCATATGATATGATTGTCTTGTACACTTTAGCATTCCGGCTAGATAAATCACGGATATTTTACTTGTAAATTTTTTTGTAAAGAGGTGGTTTTTATTACATCAAACTGTGAGTGTAGTTTGCGAAGAATGTCGCAAGCATTTTAATTACGTATAGAGTACTCAAGAGGCGACTCTGTAAAAGGCTACGGCTATGGTATAGACGTTTGTATTATTATCCATCGGTCATCGGTGAAGACTGACAAACAAACGGCCATACATCGTTTCCCGAAGAACCCCACATGTAACCAGTGCGACCGCGCTTCGTCATCAAATATCCGGCTGCAGCATTTGGAGCATTTGCCGTGTACCATTTCGAATAAGTGTGCGGCGATGCATCCTGCCAGAACCAATTTGATGCTGAACTATAAGCAATTCCAATGTGCATCGGAGCATCACTGCCATCGTCGTGGATTTCAGCACGGTGGGTCAGTTCTGAAAGGCCGTACTAAGTCGAAAAAGGTTCTTAATTGAATCGGGGTTGTGATTGAGATGAGCGGCGGTCGACAGTTAAGGGGGTGGATGCGGGATGGGGTACAACCAAATTTTCTGGGGGTACAGCGTTAAGATGTACTCCAAACCCAGTGCCGGATTATAGTGGAGGCCAACATGGGCCAATGCCTCGGGCCCCGCGGTCCCCGAAAAAACATGGTAAGGGGGACCCTTTTGTTTTGGGACCCCGCAGGGGCCGAGGGGGGCTCCCGAGCACAGCCAGAGGGGGCCCCCAAAAGGGGACCCTTTTATGGGGGCTCCCTAGGCGCTACCAAGGGCCCCCGACCGCCCATGATCCGGCCCTGCCCAAACCCCAGCTCACCTCTAGGATTCAACCAGTGAGGTCTTCTTGGCTAATTATACGGATTAATGATATACCGTGGTGGCGGAAAACGAAAAACGACCATGTCGTCCCCAATCGTTCGCCATCATTTTCCGTCGCCACGGTATATCATTAATCCGTATAATTAGCCAAGAAGATCACTGGATTCAACGCAGAAATCGGACAGTTTAATGAAAGACAAAATAAAGATAAAATGCAACGTTCTTACCGATTACAAAGGTGATTTCTTCATCTGAGTGAAACGCCGCAAGATGGCCTCCGTAGACGGCATTACAGTATTCTTCAGCCAGCCCCCATGTTTTTGGGGCGACTTGATCAAACGCGCCACCGAAAACTTTAAAACACTTGTTTGTTTTCTCATAGTAAGACCAGTCTTTCAGACAAGCTACAGCATTTGTCCCAAATGTGATAGCAAATAGTACATTGATGAGCAACAGAAAACCGACTGTTTGTTTCAACATTTGGTAATTTTTTTTCGGTGAGCATAAAATCTACCGTAAACTAGTCTTTTGTTCTCATGTATTTGCCTGTTCTTTGACATATATAACCGAGTTAGAGACTGGGTCGAATGCGCGCACAGTTATCTCTCAAGATGTTGTTTGAGCAATGGGCGTTAACTTGACTAAAGTTGACAGTCTCGTTTGAAGAAGCTAACTTTTCAGTTTCATGAAACGAAAATACTTTTATGAGCACACTGCGTTCGACTAGATGAGCTCAACTAGCAACAACAATCACAGCTGATCAACTGTTGGCGTGATCAATAATCAAGCAAACAGCGCCGATAACTTGAAGCACTTGATAGATTTCTCAAAATCCGAGTCAGGTTCACCTTGACACAAGTAAAGAGCAATCATTTTTTGATTGTACCAAATCGTGACTTCACTGCTTTTACGCGCTGGGCACTGTTTGTTCAAGAAAATATGATTTATGCATTATCAATTACAGAATATCATTGAAATGAGAATTCTAAGCGCCCATTCGCAAATCGTCGCTGCTTTTCATCCGATAAAAAATAGTGCCAAGAATGAAGACAGTGCAGAAACAAATAGCCACAACCACCGCAGCAGTTAGGTAGAGCGAGAACTGACTTCTTCGTCGACGACCTCTTCGCGTCGTCGTTTCCGGTGGCGGTGTTGTTGTGATTTCAGAATACTTCCACGTTTTACAGTTTCTCGCGTTGTCCACAGTTCGAAAATATGGGCAGTCCTACAATATTGCAAGTGAAACATATTGCTATGGTTTGTAGAAAGTATCCGATTTTCGCAATATTTTAAGCAACCGCTGTCGAGGGGGGAGGAGGTGGTTAGTTAGTACAGAGGGGAAAGCGAGAGAGGTACTGTAGATGGGGCATTACCAATTTGTGGTTCACTTTGTCCAAATAAATTTGAGCTACCGTTTTTTTGCCAGACGTCATTATATTTACATCAAATTTTTTTCAGATCCCTAGGGATGTACCATCCATACTTCTCATGTCCTAGTCTGATTTGTGCAATTTTTAAGCCTGGTGTTTTCCAATGTACCCATAGCACCATTTTCAACCAATCACAGATACCGATGCTCCCTGTTTCATCGTACAACACAAAGCTGTCAATTTGAATCTCAACACATATTATGAGAGCAGGCTTCAGTAAACCTGGATCCATTTCACAGTCTGCGCGCAGTTAAGACGTAGGCACCTCAGGCTACGGTAACACGCGCAATTTAAATTCGCAGCCCGCAGCTTCGATTTACTCGCAGCTCGCACTCGCTCATACTAATTATGGTATGATGACGATTGACTAAGGAAGCCGAAACGCATGATAGACGTCGAACGCAATACTGATATTATGAGGCATTATTTTCTTATACCTAAGCTTATGACGTTGGAATAGGCGCAAACTATTCCTAACCTTATGACGTAGGCATAGGCGCAAACTATTCCTAAGCCTAAGCCTGTTTCTAAGCACAAAACGAAGGTCAAATCATCCTGGTGCGTCTAGTTGTTTGCCGCCTGCGCGTGTAAATTCAAAACTCCTATTAGACAACCTGTTAGATTGGTCAATCGTCCTGGTACGCTAATTACTCACTTGAACTGTGACCTCAAATGATGCGCATGAAGGCGTGCATTCCCGCAACTGCGCGCAGGCTGTGAAATGGACCCGAGGTTCACTGAGGCTCACTCTCACAATAACTGTTCGATCTTACCAAAGACGGGCAAAGTAGGGCATCCTTATAAGGCGATGAAGAGACGTTGTAGGAACGTCCAGTCATCAAACGATTCCATAGATACTTTGCAGCATATCGGTGACCTTTCAGATTGAACAATACAGTCTTCGGAATGAACAAATCTTCGGACTTGTCCGACGGCATGGAAATCACAGGCACAGCGACGACACCGAATGTGGACGGATCGTTGTTGAATTCTTTTTCGATATCCACACAAGTTAATTTCCAGTCGCTGTTCAGCGTCTGAATCTCCTTCTCTGTTTTCTGCTTGAAACAGGGACATTGATTTCTGCAAATATTTCTGTGCTGAAGCGTGATAACTTTGGCGTTAATGATAAATTAGTTTTTGAATGCCAATGCAGATCTACTTCTTACACCTGACGGCCACATCGTATAGTTTTTGCCCGCGCGAAGCGCGGACATTACTCAACCGGCCGGTCTGTCTGTCTGTCCCGTAACGCGGTTACGCTGAAACGCTAGAACGTGCGAAAGTGTGAGCAAATGCGGCACAAGTGTCGAAAGTGTGCTCCGTAACGCAGAACGCAGCCAGCGAAAAACTACACAGCGAATGCGGAAACGCAGTGCTGGAGAAACGTTAAGCTCAAAACAAAATGTCGGGCACCCCCTTCATCATAGATGAAGGCGTTGTTTACAGTTGTCAAGAATGTATCATTCAAAATGCAAGCAGATTTTGTTTGTATAAATGTAACGGTTTTTCTTATTGTACTTGTTTACCTCTCCTTCTCCCGTCACGCCTTCACGCTGAGTTCGACACCCCCATGTAACGTTACCGATTGTTTGACGGTGATGTGACGTCACGCCTCCTTGTACAAGTTGTACAACTTTTTTCGCCAAAACTTGGCGAACACATCTTTCAAATTATAAAAAATTTTCTGCCGGTCCGCTCGTACTCCCCTTTGCACAGCTCTTGGGGAATGAGATTTCGGAGAGTCAAAAATTCAATCGTCAATCAATCAATAATGTATGTCACAGCGTTACGTAAAACACAATTAGCGGCGTTCATTTACTTATTAATGGCCCGTAATGTCACGAATTTTACGTTATTGCTTCAGAGTCCCATTGGCACTCAAGTTCAAGTGAACTTCACCAATATATATGACAGCACTTGCAATGTTGGATGTACTGAGACAGCACTCTCCATCAGCGACAATTATCAAACGCCCAGCATACCGTAAGCGTTCATTTCATTTTGTTCTTCGGAATATTCTCGATTCAAACCAGATGAAAGATCAATTTGCCATAAAAGGATGACAGAGTAATTGACACAAAGAAAATGAAACCAAGATCAAAATTGCAATCAAAGTATTGCGTGCGGATTCAATGACATTTTATTCTTTATGGAACACTATTTCAGTTACTGTTGCGCAACCGATACGCCTTCATTCACCATGACTTCAAACAATGCCCTCATTATCCATCAAGGGAATCCAAATGGGAATGCCGAATTGGCATACGTTCTCTCATATCGTTACATCGACACGCCCTGTACAACCACTCTTCCACCAGCTACAACGACAACTACTTTGGCAACAACGACAACTCAAAAGCCAACAATGACAACTCAAAAGCCAACAACGACAACTACTTTGGCAACAACAACAACATTGCCAACGTGTTCTAGTGCTAGTGGACTGATGTATTACCCCCGTACGAATGCTTGCATCAGCAAATGTCCAGACGACGTCTTCCCTACATCCTTCGGGGCAACTACTGCTTGGCAAACGTGGATGATGTCACCGTATGACACCTTTCCGGCCGGATGTTGGTATCCAGTTACGGTAAGCTGTTTCACAACGTTATTATCTCGAACCAGAAACGGAACGAACTAGTGTGGGTGCGGGTTACAAGCAGTGTTGCAACTAAGTTGACATAGTTAACCTGCGGCGCATGCGCACCAGTATTTAAGCGCTAAGGGGCTGTCCACAAATTACGTAACCCTATTTTTGGGCCTTTTTTACCCCCCCCCCCCCCCTGTAACGTAACTTTGGCAGGCGGCCAATCGAAGTGACTCTGTACAGTTCAAGCGTGCGAGTGATTTTCTTCTGTGAAGCGCTGATTTTGCGCCATTATACTGAGCTGGCAGGCGGCCAAACGTTGTTCCGCTGTGCAAGTAAAGTGAAAGAGCGGTTTTTCTCAGTGACGCAATGATTACCAATATTACTAATTTGGCAAATTTCCAGCGTAATGTAACCGAGCCGACCCCCCCTTAAAGCTTAACCTGTGCGTAACCGACCCTCTCAGACCCCTCCCTCCTGAAGGGTTACGTAATTTGTGGACAACCCCTAAGCGCGCCTGCAATCTTGCGCCGCAGGCTAGCAAAATTACTAATTACAGTAACTGAGCTTTGTTGCAACCCCGGTCACAAGACGCCCCCCCCCCCCGGAGAATTAGATCCTATGAACAGCGACTATTGCAAACAGGTAGTAAATCTTCTATCTGACAGAGCTTCGAGATATCTCTTCGTAAAACTTTCACAACCACTCTTATTGTTCTTGGCTACGCCCCTCCTGCATGCAATTTGAAACATTCGGAATCGCAAATGTTACTTTGACAGGGCGGCTCAAAGAGTAGGAGGGGACAAGCAAAACAATGCTCTTGAATGCGAAACAATGCAATGCGATACAATTATTTCACGCATAGTTTTTAAAACTAAGATAGAGTAGTAAAGTAAACGCGAATTTGTGAATAATTAATGCATTGTGGTGCATTTCAGGCTCCAGCTGGCAAGAGAGTGCAGCTCAATATAACATCGATTACCGATAGTGTGTGTAACACTGGCTGCACATTGACAGCACTGTCCATCAGTGACAACTTCCAAACGCCCAGCATAGCGTAAGTATTCGAAAAAGGTTTTGCAAAATAACCACAAATCTAATTGAACGACAGATGAAAAAAATTTCGCTTCCATAAATCAAAAGACAATTTGGGATAACGCTGACAAAGATATAAAGTATATTTAAAAGTTGACTTTGTAAGTCAAATATCGTCAAGGAATGAATTGTTGCGATGCCCAGAGGTGGACAAGGTTTGACCCCTAGGAAGGGGGGTTTAGTACCAAAAATTTTCGACCCCGGCGGCCTCCATAAATAACCCCATTCTATCTAGTGCTTGTCCAAAAAAAATTTTCGCCACTACGTGGAGAAAACGTTCCATCCCCCAACCTTTTGGCATCCGGGGGATGGATATCCCCATCCTCTCTGTGCCCACCTCTGGCGATGCCTATCGATTTTCTACACAAACACAGCAGTCTCAGAAGTCCTTGTAACTATAATAAGGGTATCTAACAATAATAATAGTTTGTAATATGTGCGAAAACCCTGATTGTAACGGAAACGTGTGTATGTCATTGACAATCAGGGTTACGATGACTGCCATCACGCACTTTGGAGCACTTTTGCAACTACAGTATCTACAGTATCTAATACAGTATCTCAGATGAGCGAAATAAAACGTTATAGTTTCTCTGACGGAACAGATATTTAGGTACTGCTGCTCAGCCGATAAGCCAGCTTTTACAATGACTACGAACAATGCGGTTATGGTCATACAAACAACTGATTTGTTGTCCTACGTCATCGCGTTCCGTTACATTTAGACTGAACATCCGAAGATAATGGTCATTATTCTGTGATATTGATGTATGCTCAAAATATTCACAGGCTGTGATAGTTATGTCGGCAAGGTGATTGACTCATTAAAACAGGGTTCAGGATACCATCACAAAATCGATACAGTTACTGATTTATAAACAGCATATTATAGACTGTTGCACTGCAATTACAAACAATATGAACACCGGCAATGTTTAGGAAACTAAATACGAGGCGAAAATTCGACTGCCCCAGACCTCTTACTTATAGTCCGGCCCTTAATGCCGATGCCTTTGCCTTCACTCCGAGGTTGATACTCGTTTCGGTTGCGCTGGGTCTAGGCATGTCACGATATCGATATTCGATATGAGGGTCTCGATATCGATATTTAGGTTCGATATCGATATATCTAAAAATGTCGATATTTTGATATCGATATCGATATTTTATTCGATATTGACTTATCGAAAAATTTATTTGCGATTTTATTTGACCAAGCCATCGTTGCAAAAACGAGTCAATATTAAAGCGAAAGAGAGCTGACCGTCCCAGCACTGGATTACTCAAAACAAAAGACAGAGAACACACACGACAGATTGGGATAATGAGTGACACACGCAATTTGCCTGTCAATCTCTACACCAGTGAGTACTTTTAAGTAGTGTCGGCGAGATAAAAGGTTTGTTAAACACAGATTTACCGTATTTGGGAGTATTTTTTGTTTAATCGATATTTATATCACAGATCAACGATGGCTTGGTCAAATATTTGCATTCGATATCGATATTGCTCGATATCGTTATCGTGACATGCCTACTTGGTAGTAGAATAATGTACGACACCACTCGCTCGCGTGCACAAAAGATAGCTCGCGAGCGATTCAGACAAACAAAACCGCTCCGTTTGATTTGTTTGGAAGGCTAAATCTCCATCCTCTCTCTACCTTTTCTGCTAAACTATTTTTTAATATTTCATTGTTATCGCACTAATCGTTTTCAACTACAGAAAAAATTATTTCATAACGATTTTGCTTGATTATTTTGGCGCCTACCCTTATCATTTGCTAGAAGCATGATCCTTCAACTCAATTCCAGGTCAACTTCGACTGATTCGATGACAAAGAAAATCAAAGAAAACAAGGTTTTCTACAAGAAAGCATAATTTATTTTTAGATTAGCTAGCAAGTTTTCAAACAAAATGTGAGGAAATGTGAAGCCAATGTGCGCGCGAGCACGTTGGAAATAAGACCGAAACCAAATAAGACCGAAACCATAAGACATTGGCTTTGGTCTTGGTTTTGTATTCGAGACACAGACATCTCGTTTTGTTTTGGTCATTGTTCAAAAAATATTTGCCGCCAGCAGGGGTCGAACCTGCGACCTTGGGCTTATTGGTGCAATTGCACATATGATTCGCTTTCCTCTATCAACAATATTAAAAGCACAAATTCGATGCAAATTTGATACCGGGCACAGTGATCTGCTTGTGGCACAAAATGTTGCACTTTGTGGGATCCTGGGATAAACTC
>JAQGCX010001447.1:0-11005 GCA_034700205.1 Plectus parietinus
ATTTTTCACTAATTTTTGGCCAAGATTCAAAGAAAAATACAAATTTTGAGTGACGAAAATCTGTTTCTGGTGTGAAACTGAGCACTAAATAAGAGGGGGGGCCCCCTGTTATTAGGAAAATAAAACCAAATAAGAGGGAGGGGCCCCCTCTTTTACGGAAAATCCCGGTACCGTATTTTCAGAAAGAGCAGTACATGCAGGAATAACAATTCAGGGTCCAGGGAGGTTGAAATAATAGGAGTGCAGTAATGCTATTTCTGAAAATACGGTTTGTATTATTTGGTACAATTTTGTACAAAAGTTTTTGTATAATCATCCATTTTGTTGAAGTGCATTTTTCGTAAATATTATTTGCAAAAATAGGAATTCAACCAGTGATGTTCAAGGGCCGACCCGGCCCTTTTATTTTTTAAAATAAGAAGCTCTGTCCAAGCCCGGTCCTATAACTTTGATAGAAAAAAGCCCGATCCAGGCCCTTTTATTTCCATCTGGGCCGACCTTTTCCTGATCCTTAAAGGGAATTTCGACAAAATATTTTCCTTGATCGGTTACAACGTGGTTTTGAACATGAACTCAGATGAAAACTGAATGATTCGAGTACTTTCTTAGTCGCTGTACAAATGTTTTCGGCGTCTTCCGTTGAGCCTTCTTTCGGCATCTCTGCCGTGCCCTATATTGATTTAAAAAGCTCTATCCAGGCCCGGCCCTTTCAAAATTTCCAGGCCCGGGCCCTATCCAGGCCCTTTTATTTCCTTCCGGGCCGGCCCTTTCCCGGCCCTAAAAGGACTGGACCGGCCCTGTACATCACTGAATTCAACATATATTTTATTTTTTATTATTTATATTCTTTGCAGGTGTGCATAGAAAAGTGCCCAACAAATTATTTCTCTTACCTACAACTGCAGCAGAGTGTTCTGCAATCTCAGTTCCAATCGTTTACAACACTGATGCAGAACAATACGATTTGCCTGACAAATGACATCACAAATAGCATTACATCGTTTGCTCAACTCCAAACGGCAGTCGACAAGGACGAATGCACCGCGTATATCGTCGCAACAACGCCAGGTCTGACTTGCCATTTGGGATAGGTGTAATTGGCGTCGGAGGCGCGAAAATCCAAAAAAAAATCACAACATTTTGCCACTACGTGGCTAAAACGCTTTTTCGGCGAAGGTCTATTGTATCCAGTTATGCCTGTAACCGGGGGGGGGGGGAGACCTAGCTACATATTGGGCCCCCCTGGCCGGACCCGTTATGTAGCTAGCTACATGCACCCCTCTCGCGGTCTGACTGGACAAGCACTGGATAGAATGACGGCCGCTAACAGGCAAGGGTCCCCCTTATCATTCGGTCGAAGACCGGAAAAAAATTGAACTTTTGAATTTCGCACCAAAATTCTGACATGAAGTACCGTACCCCAGCAACCCCCCCCCCCCCCCCCACCCTCCTGGTCGCCAGCATGTAGCTGATCTCGGACCAGCATTACAGGTATGTATCCAGTGCTTGCCGGGCCTTCGGCCGGAGGGGGGAGGGGTGGGGTGGCTGGGGTGTGACCAGCCGGAAGGGGAAGGGATAGGTAACGTATTTTCGTGTCGGAATTTTGTCTGCAAAATTCAAAATTCAAAAAATTTTCGGCCCTCGGCCGAAATGATTAGGGGGGGCCCTTCCTTTTTTGGGGGTGGTACAACAGATTAGGGGGGGCTCTTCCTGGACAAGTATGCCGGTAATACCTATGTCATTTGGCAAATGTTATGTGATGATTGCAAAGAAAGTTGTTTTAGTACTTGGTCGTTGCATTCCCAAGGTAATCGTCGATGCTGGCTCGGCGCTGACCCAGTACTCGAACATCTCGTTGGATAACCTTACCGCCACTTGGGGAAGCAATGGTGGTAAAATACCGAACAGTTTGCAACTGGTCAACAGCTCAGGGTAACAATTGAACTTATGTGAATGTTTAGTCCAATATATTCTCGATTGACGAATACGAACTTTCTTTTCAAATGAATTGTTCTTCATTAGATGTGAAATGCATTTACATTTGCGGGTTTCATTTATGAAATGGCTTTGTTTCAGGTTTGTCAAGGCATTGATCGAGACAAAGGCTGTGAGCGAAAAGATGTTGGCTGATCTTGCGGTGTCCTGGTGGCAAATTCTAACGATGCTGCTGATCTCAGCTATCGTCGCGTTTCTATGGATCGTGCTAATGCGCGTGTTTGGTGGCCTAATGGTTTGGCTCAGTATTTTCACTGTCGTCATCTTACTTGCGGCCGGTAATCAATTTTCTTGTGTCCAGTGTAAAAATGGGGTCGGTATACTGGTACCGAAACCGATACCGGTCGATATTCGGTCATTTTAAATACCGAAACAGATACCGATACCGATACCGACCTCCATTACCGAATTAAGATCGCTATCGGTATTTTAATCAGCTCTCGCTCAGAAATTGTATTTTATCGCCCAAAAATTTCGAAAAGGGGTACGATGAAAATTATAGTTTTCCCGTCCAAAAACTGGAACTTTGACGCAAATTTTGAATTCCGCGCCCAAAATACGGAATTTTGCGTTATGTTACGTTAATAGTTGTCGAATTTCGCAGATATGAATAATACCGATATCGATACCGAATTTCTAGAACTCGGTTACCGATACCGAACTAAAAATATCGGTACTACCCCATCTATTGTCCAATGTCAGTTATCGTGCGGATCAGTCGTAGTTTTTCGTGTCTTGGAGTGTTCCTGAGAAAAACTGAAGCAAAAACTTGCTCTGGCCGCGAGAATGATTCATGACCCATTTTGGATACGGAACGAAATGCAGTATGGTCTAGTTTGTGATCATTCAACAGATCCAGACATATTTCATACCACAGACTGGTATTGCTTCATTCATTCTGGTCCTGTTGTTGGGTGTTTTTTAGTTATGAGCACAAAATTTGCGGCGCGAGCATTGTGCGATGGGAACAGGTGAAACACAAATATAGGGAAAGTTTTTACAAATTTTACGGTTTTTTTCAGTCATAATCTTTACTCCCACCCCATTCTCTATCCTTCTCAATGTCTGTTTTGTGTGATTTTGATATGTATGAAATGAATGCACTAAAAATTGTCAAATTTTACATTTTGAATGATACGATTCCGACTGTCGTTTGGTTCGCAATCGTAATATCGATTCCCATACCGATACCAAATTAAAAGAATTCGACAATATCGTATACCGATATCGAGTCGAATATATCGGCACCACACTGTCTATACCAAAAAAACAGGTGACTCCGCCAGCGTGATGTGCTGACATAAATAATCATTGATTTGCAAGCCCGAACGTTTTATTTGTAAGAGAAACTTGCAGGCTCTGCCTTTTGCTGGTACAAATATAAGATGTTGAAAGATGAGGGTGCGGTCAACGATTACCATCTTACAACAAATGTTCAGCTTTACTTCGAAATGCCCAACACATTCCTTTATTCAGGTATGTCCCTATTCTTTGCTTTATTACTTTGAAACTCGAAGACAATTTGATTGCTTCAGGAATTGTTCTCACAGTTTTGCTTGTGATCATTCTCTTGATCCTACTATACATCAGAAAACGAGTGCAAATTGCAATAGCTCTCATCACAGAAACGAGCAAGTAAGTAAAATTACGGTATTATTTTGTTAAAAAATCGAACTTTTACCTAAATTTGAATTCATGACCAAACATGTCGTAGGTTTTGAGCTTTTAGGTTACAGTTAATACGCAGCGTATTTTATTCTGTTTTGATATGCACGCACTAATACGAATTTCCAACCTTTGACCCCTATTTCTGGGCAGAAATTAAGGTGGGGCGCTTGCTGGAGTTTGTGAGGAGCAGGAAAGCAGTTGAGAATTACCGTATTTTTTAGAAATAGCAGTACTGTACTGCTATTTCTGCGTGTACTACTATTATTTCAATCTCTCTATGAGAAAAAAATTTCCTTCACTGAGCAAGGAAATCGCAAATTTTGAACAGAATTTTAACTAATTGTTTCCATATATCGGTTTGTTTTCGAGCGTTTAATCCCTATTCATTTCGAGCGTTTAATCCCGCCGGAGTACGGTACTTCGTGTCGGGATTTTGGCGCGAAATTCAAAATTTTTTGCGGCCTTCGGCCGCAATAACAGGGGGGACCCTTACCTATTTGCGGCCGCTTCGCGGCCCAGGGTCATTCTATCCAGTGCTTGTCCGGTCCGACCGCGAGGGGGGCTCTATGTAGCTAGACCCCCCCTGCTTACAGGTAAGCTCTGTACTGTCATGCTGGCTTTTCGTTTATAGGCGATTCATTTTCCTTGCAGATTATTGGCGGGCGGCGGCGTGAGCCGATTTCGGACGGCCAATGCAAAACACACTGACCGAACATACCGCGGTGACGACCGCCGCAAAGCGAAATGTCTACACTATTCCATACTTATCACTCAGAACGCCAGAGATCAGTGGAATCGACAGACCTCCGATGCTCGCCGCGAACATACCCACTCCAATTTCATCTAAATTTGATAAAGTTGACAAAATTATAATTCACTCAATGCAGCGGGATCATGAAGTGGCATTAGACGAGCCCTATTTCGCTTTAACGGATTAATTTGGGGTCGTAATAGATCAAATATTAGACATTACCGGTAGACAGATTTTTAAAATGCAACTGCAGTAAGTCGGAATTTAGGTAGTAGAGTGAGCTTTGCAATGTGGCAATCACAAGTTCGTATACGTATGTAACCGAAATCTGAGATGAGGCAAGGCGACTACTTTGCTGACCTAGAAATTGTGTGAATCCAAACACTTCGAAAGCGCTCGCTCCATGTGAGCCCATCATTGACCTAAAAGAGAAGCCAAAGAACGTTCCATCCATGATAAACTTTGGCAGAGTGGTGCAAAGAGTGAGCGAGAAAATGCTCAATGCGTCCAGCAATACTGCCGAAGAGTACAGAAATACGGTGTGTTCTCTGACCAAAGTGTGGTTAAGCAGACGCCAGCAGTGCGTGAGAACTGCACTTTCTCTAATGATTAGTCAATGGAATTCACTCCCTAATTCAATAATACAACTATCTTACAATTCATTTAAAAAATTCACCAAAACCGGCGAAATTATAAAAAATCTGATAGAAGCAAAAGTCTTGATATTATTCGAGGTTCCTGTTCGACACGCGAAGTGATGTTTGATGATTTCATAAATAGTAAATACGATACAATGGTCCCTGTTTCGCTTCTTCTCATCTTATCCTATCTTTCCTGTGTACTGGTATTTTCATGTTCTGTATCCGTACTTGGTATGTTCGCGTGAAGGCGTTGTCACTTTATCCCTTAATCGGGGCTCGATATTGCCTAGCACTATGCTGAATAAAGAAAGAAAGAATCGTTATTATCGGAATCTGAATCTTTCTCAAATGAATGCCCTCAAATGATTGATTCAATGCCGTTTCAGACGACGATTTGTTTCAAACGACCATAGGTGTTTGAACCCCCCCTAACCATGACCGAAATGGGCAAAATGGGCGAAATTTTGTTGAACCCCCTCGCCCACCGAAGGCGGCCCAAAAAAATTTGCATACATTTGCATAAAATTACGGTATTTTGGGCGGGATAACTGTAAATTTGTGCAAATTTTTTGGGTACCGCATGTTAACCCCCCCTCACTTTCCGACCGAAACACACCTACACACCTTTGCAAACGACGATGCATTTTGAATACTGGGACCGGGTTTTTCCAAAAAAAATGTGCAATTAAGTGCCAAATGATTAGAAAAAAATGTGAAATAAGTTCACTTTCATTGAAAAAGTAAGAGGTACAGGGTGGGGCAACAGACTATGATACATTTGCTTCGATCATAAAAAATACTTTTTGACGTCCGATAGAGACGTGCAATAGCTCATTTGAAAGCCCTGATGATGGCAATTTTTATGGTATAAATTTGAAATATTTTCTCTTTTGGTCGTAACACGAAATTTGGCGTTTTTCAAATGTCGCAATTTTTCTCATTCACGAGGATATCCCCCGATGGGTCTCACACGGAGAGCTCATTCTCGGCCAAAACTTCTCAGTTTTAGCTGAGTCTGGACTTTTTGAATAGAAAATGATATCGGCTACAACACACTGAAAAATGATAAGAATTCATACAACTGTTGGCAAAAATTCAAAAGTTTACTTCAAGAACACGAAAGAACACGAAATTTTAAAAACTGAAATTGGCCATGGCATTCCCGAGATTTTGTCGAAAAAAAATGGTCTGCTTTTGACGTAGTAGTCAAAAAAATTGACCCCTTTAGTTCTTTCTGTATCTTGACGAAGACAATACGGATCAAAGTGAAATTTTAATGACAAGTGCCTCTATATATAAACTTGTTCAGGTAAATTTTTTTGGTGATCTGTAGCATCAGTGTTGTTTTCTTTAAATTTATGTGTGAACTTGTGAAAACCTGAAATTCGCACAGTTACCTTCCAATTTTCGAATTTCACGTTTTCATAACTTCGCACATAAATTAAAAGAAAACCACACTGGTGCTACGGATCACCATAAAAATTTTACCTGAACAAGGTTATATAGAGAGGCACTTGTCATTGAAATTTCACTTTGATCCGTATTGTCTTCGTCAAGATATAGAAAAAACTACAGGACTAAGTTTTTTTGACCGCTGCGTCAAAAGCAGACCATTTTTTTTCGACAACATCTCGGGAATGCCATGACCAATTTCAGTTTTTAAAATTTCGCAAAAATTCTTTTCCTTTGGAGAACAAATAAGAAGAATTTCAGCTTGATTGATGTACTTCTTGAAAAGTTATTCGAAAATTAAAGTGCATCGTCATTTTCCAGACACTCTGTACCATCCTACACTAAGTCATTTCAACACGCGCTCACTTCCGGCAAAGATTCTAAGCGTGTGTCTACCTGATTCCAACTATTCATGAAACCAATCAATAGAGCTAAACATGATCTTTAATTCTAGGGTAGTTTTAGTTATGCCTTTGCTTCGACTTTTTTGAGAAAAACACAAAAAACTGAAAAGATGAACCACAATCTTACATCATGTAATTTCAGCACGCGTCAACTTTCGGCTTAGGTTCCAGACGTCGGTCTACCTAATTTAAAATTGTGATGGTATCAATTGATAGAGAAAAACATGATCTTTAATTCTAGCGAACTCTTTTTTATGCCTTTGCTACAACCTTTTTGAGAAAATTGTAAAAAACTGAAAAGACCGATACCATTCTACACCAAGTAATTTCAACACGCACTCACTTCCGGCAAAGGTTCCAAGCGTGTGGGTACCTGATTCCAACTATTCATGAAACCAATCAATAGAGCTGAACATGGGCTTTAATTCTAGGGTAATTTTAATTATGCCTTTGCTAAAACTTTTTCGCGAAAAAAGCAAAAAACTGAAAAGACCGATACCATTCTACACCATGTAATTTAAGCACGCGTCAACTTCCGGCTTAGGTTCCAAGAGCCTGTCCACCTAATTTTAAATTGTGATGATACCAGTTGATAGAGAAAACCATGATCTTTAATTCTAGGGTAACTATTGATCATGCCTTTGCTACAACATTTTCGAGAAAAACGCAAATAACTAAAAAACGGCAGAAGTCGAAATTTATTTCTAAATTTTCTTAATCAAGCAATCATCAGAAATTAAAAATATGGTGATTTTCGGAATCCTCGTTTAATTTCTGATCGAATAGTGTATTTAAATGTTAAAATAGATCTAATTTTAACAAAGTTATAATATTTCGAAATTAATTTAAATTTCCCGCCATATCTCAACAGGAAAATTTTTTAAAAATTTTCTGACTTCATTTTTCACAGTTTCAGCCCAGAATACACTAATATGAATATTTTCAGCGAAATCTAAAAATATTTTACAAACTGTGCCAAGCCAAACTCGGTCCTTACAAAAAGCGTGTCTTAACCTTCGTTCACACAAATTGGTAGACGTAGCACGTGAAGTACGGTAATCGCGCACTCCGTGCGACGTATACAAGAGGAATCAAGGGAAATCAGGCTAATTCAAGTAAGGGAAATAGTTTGCGGTGGCATTAGCGGACGCGAGCAAAGGGAAACGGGAGAGACTAATTGAGAAGGTAGTGTTTTAGCCAGTGATGTACACGGGCCGGCCCGAGGCCCGCAGGCCCGCACGGCCCGGGCCGAGAAATTCCTGGGCCGTCACGTGAACATCACTGGTTTTAGCGTGAAAATTTTTAACGAACGACGACTTTACGCATTTCACATGGCTTTCGGCGGCGAAAATGTTCATAACAGCATTTATTATCGTGGACGGGCGACTAATCCAACTGTTCGATGTCTGTCAAACTGGCAACGTCTCAACCAACCAAATGAATCTCATTAATTATCAACATTTCTTAAATAAACAGGTAAACCAAACAAAAAATGCGAATCAAAGGGCATGCAACATCAGTTCCATTAGAAAAAGTCAAAAATTGCAAAAAGAAATATGGCAGCTGACAGTGATGAAAAACATATAGATATTTGACATGTAATTGTAATTTCACATTCACATCATATTTGTAAAAGAAAATGCTATAAAAACTGAGGGCTGGCAGCCAAATAAAAATTGTAAAAAAGAAGATTTTCATGAAAATCGTCAAAAAACTGCAATTTCAGCATACAACATGTAATATAAATACATTTAAATACATGAAATCTACATGATTTAATCATAAATATCGTATTTCGTCCATATTCTCAAAGAAAATGCAAACAGAACTGAGTACAGTATTAGGGTACCCAAAATTCCATACAAAAACATAAAAAACGAATTCACAAAGCGATCACATTTTCAAAAATTTCAGTTGAATAGCCGTTCGAATCAGCGGAAAATGGCGCATATGTCACACATCCCGACCAAAATTATAACCCCTTACCCGATTTTTAATGCTCCAACTTCGAACTTGCTAAACTCACATCTTTTTTCAAAAAATTTTCTCAACGCAATTTTATACCTTATGCCAGACCGGTCCCGGGTGCTTTCATTGCAAACAATAATGAAACATACGACTTCATGGTCGAATGGAATGTGACGACTCAAGATTTAATGGGATTTAGAACTGGAGGAGATTTTTATGGTCCTCCGACAACTATTCGTGTGTTGAATTACTCACTTACTTGGCGATGTTGCATTAATATAAGCAGAACTTATCATGTTGAACATTTGATGTTGGAGTATTACGGCGGCAGTTTATCTGAAGTATTCGTTGCAAAAGCAGCATTTGAAGCGTACAATGCTTCATCGTCCGTACTGTATAGTCGTTACTCCGAAGTTCAAGTAAAATTTACTGAAAGTTTTACTTGGAGATACTATACTAGTCATCTTGGGAAGGGAGAACATGGAGATTTTAATATCGTCTTCGATGACTCGCAAATTTCCGACGGCAGCGTGATAATGCGTATTTACTTTTCCATTGATATAAAAGCTCAGCAAAAGGCTCAAAAGATGTTGCAGCAGAAAGCGGAAAATTCATTGAAGGAACCACCCAGTTTCATTGGTACGTCCTCACCAAAAGTTCCATCAATTCAAATTCGAACTGTTGTTGGGATTCCATCAGTCAACAAATGGAAAACAAAAAGACTCCAATTTATGATCGAATGGAACATCACTGTTCAAATGTTGAAAGAAACAATATTCGAGCTACCAAACATTGTTGGTCCGATGCTAACCACGGATATGAAAGATTATTCTCTAACATGGCATCCAATTATAAGTATAAGTGAGGAAAATTCGAACTGGATCAAACTAGATTTATTCTACTACGGTGGCAGCTTATCACATGTTATCTCTGTCAACCAGTTATTTCTATCATGGACAACACCATTAAATGAAAAAACCATCTTTGAATGGCATGAAGCAGTTGAGTTTGACGAAAGACAACTCTTGACATTCGAGAAATTTTTGCCAATCGACTTTAGCGATTCGCTTTTTGTCGATGGTATCGTGATCTCACGTATTTACTGGTCGCTCGACCAACAATTCCATCAGACAGTGACAGGTTTGCTACAAAATGGGCTGGAAACTAAATCAAGGAAATCAACAAATGCGTCGATTGGGCTCGTTCAAGAAGAGGAAGAGCACAGTACAATAAGAGCAACAACGGAATTCGAACCAAAACTTATCGGCTTATACAAACTCGGCGACGGAATTTTTCCAAAACGACCATGCAGTAAGCGACAAAGGAAGCAGACGGTCTAAAATAACCACAGTGCAAAGTGCAAATGCCCAGTTAAGCGGGTGTTTTCGGGTCCCAGAGTACGAAAAAAATCGTTCCCCTTTCGCCGGTGATTAACGTAACGACCTAAAAACCAGTCGTTTTCATCTGCATCACAAAAATCTAAGTTATTCGATGCTCAATCTTATGCCCTGTAAACGTCAGATCGAAGTCAAGATTATGTTGGGGAACATTGACTGAGAATCTATCTTTTCTCACATTCAAAAATTTCTTTGGTTGCAATAGGAAAAGTGGACTTCATCATCTATAAGCTGTTTGACCTCTTCTAAAATAGGGGCGGATAATAGCGGAAATAAACCCAGCCTGCTATCAGGACGCACAACAGCCACAAAATTGTTGCGAAAAGTGTACAAACAAATTTAAACTTAAATGCGTTTGGAGGATACCGGTCAGGCTGACAGAAGCGATCGATATTTACTGATGACGGATCATGCCTTGCTACTCATGGCACGGCAGTGCATGTCTCACTTCTCAGTTCACATACATATCTCAACTGAGTACCTGAAAATTTTAAATTTACCGATTTTACCGACTTTTACTTTACCGATTTCAAAAATTGTTTACCGAAACAACACTGTTCACGTGTGATCTCGCATGACCACGCGTGAACCGATAATATTACGCGTAAATTACGCGTGCGATACCCGCCCAAAAAATTCCGAAGGCCAAAAAAATTGACATTCGTTTGCGCGAAATTTCAAATTAAGCATATAAAATTGAAATTTCTGCCCTTGATACATTTTTCGAAA